>BRDA01007613.1:16837-35218 GCA_036984385.1 Crenuchus spilurus | reverse complement strand
GTCTGGAGGTGGAAGATCTCATCCCCTTCATGGCTCCACTACACAGGAGTAATTAAGAGAAAGGGGGTATTCCTCATACAGCAGCCAATCAGCTCATGCCCCCAGCAAGGCCAATTAGCCAAACAATCCTGGAATAATCCAGTTAATATATGGCCTATGTATTCATTAACACCATGGACTCAACACATGGATTCATTCTCATTTCACTCGATAAAGGAGAAGTTTGAACTGAATGTGACACGGCTCAGGGATTATACAAAATAAAATCTTAGTGTGTTTAATGGGAAGAGTGTGACGCTTGTCATTACCAACGAAATCGATCGTTTTCCCCACACAGAGAAACTCTTCGATTTTAAAAAGATGGCCTTAAAATACCAGTTATAGGATGGAAAAATTGGATGCTGGAGACAATTAGTGGAGTGACCATGTATATACAGTCATGAGAAAAAATATATAATATCATTATTAAAATTAAATATAATATAATAATTAAAGTTTTATTTTCACTCAGTGTAAGGGTGGCCAATTGCTAGGACTCTCCCACTCACTTGTAATGTATTTGACTCTAGGAGGGTGAAGACTAGCACAGGTCTCCTTTGATGCATATGAAGTCAGGCTCCGCCTCTTTTCTAACTGCTACTGATACATTGTTGCTGGAAAGCCAACGTGCTCGGAGGAAAGCGCAGGATACCCAGCTCTGATACCTCAGCTACATCAGCTAGCGGAAATTGCATGGTAGTAGTGATGGTTACCATTTTCCCACTGAACTGTGAACATCTGAGGTCTGTAGAGTCTGAGATGCAGCTTTTGGGTTTTTGACTATTTCTCTGAGCAGTGCACAGTCTGATTTGGGCTGAATGAACTCCTCACTCCTGAGAAGGTGGCAGCTGTGAATGTTTTTCTTGTGAATAATCTTTCTGACTGAAGGATGGACATGTTTGGACTTCCTAGACGAGTAGATGAGCTACAACAGTTTGTTCTCAAGATCACTGCTGATGTCTTTCCATTTTGACATCGTGTTAACCCAAACTTCTGCTTTTATACAGCTGCTCAGACTTACTGATGATCTATTAATCAACGACATTTGATTAGCAGCACCTGGCTCATACTCACCCTCTTATTTCCTATAGAAGCAGGAGGGGTGTACTTAATTTTTCATACACTGCATCTGCACCCTAAACTATTAAAAGACAAATGGGTTCAAGGGTTATTTAGTAAAGAACCATGAACTTTCAAAGAACACAAAAGGTTCTTTCCATCATGAAAGAAGGAAAGTGTTGCAGATGGTTCTATACATGACCTTTTTGAAAATGGTTCTATATAGCCCCCAAAAGGGTTCTGCTATCATTACGTCGAAATGATAGAAGTGCTATGTAGAACCATTTTCAAATGGTTTCTATATAGAACCATCTACATCACATTTCTCATCCATCTGAAGAATCCTTTCACCATGTAAATAACTCTTTGGGTGCATTGAATGATCATGGTTCTATGTAGAACCATTTTCTTTACTGAAGAATCGTTGAAGAACCATCTTTTTAAGAGTGTAGATAGTTCTATATAGAAGCCTTTTGAAAATCGCTCAATGTAGCACCAGAAAGGGTTCCTCTTATTACAAGCTTGACATAGTAACTACAGCAGAACCATTTTGCAGGCTATATAGAACCATTTTCCAGAAGGTTCTGCATACAACCATTTACAACACATTCCTCATCAAGCTGAAGAACCTTTTCACCATGGAAAGAGCCCTTCATCCATGAGTGTTAAAGGTTCTATATTGAACCATTGTCTTTACTAAGAACCCTTGTTTAAGAGTGTAGTTTTTGTTACAGTCTGTTGTAGACCTTTAATGACAGAGTGGCACTTATTTTCTCATGACTGTACATTTTTGTTAGTGAAAATAAAAAAGGAATTAGAGCGTCTTAAAAGTTATGAAGCAAACTTGTTAGAAAAAGGATAAAAAGATTGAGAAAAGTTGTTAGTTAAAAGAAAAGAGGAAATTAAGATCGGAATACAGCTGAATCAAACGACTGATATCAACGTGATGAGTCTGTCAATACGCTTACGCTGATACATTCATTAACAGTGTATTTGGACAAAAATAACATCATATCAACATAATACAGATATAGTACAGTGAGGACGAGAACTGCTTATTTAATGTAACTCACTGTGTTTTAGGAAATCATGCTTTTGTCATCATCCATCTGTAAAGGACTTACCTCCTTGCTCATCCAGCATAACCAAAGTCCTGATACCAGCATCTTTACTCTACGCATCAAGAGGTGGGGACAGGTGGCGTGGAGGTGAGGCAGGGAAGAAAGGAGGAAAAAGAAGTAGAAGATGAGAAGCAAAGACAGGTAAGATCAGCACGGGATCGATTAAGAGCTGGAATCCAGAAAAAGGGGCTACAGGATCACGAGTCGTGATTAAGGACGTGTGTCTAGAACACATCAGAAGTGTCTATAAGGAACACTAATTACATTCTTCATATAATAATTACGATAATTAGATATTAAAGGAATGGATGAATAAGGATAACGTTGCTTACAATAAAAGCAGCACTTTCTTTAAAAAAATGGTTCTTCAAGGGTTCTTGAGTAAAGAAAAGAGTTATAGACAGAACCATGAACACTTAAACTACCCGTAGTGCTGTAGGTGGTTCTATATAGAAGCCTTTCCTTTTTTCAAAAATGTTCTTTATAGAACTATCTACAGCACACTCTACATCAGTCTGAAGAACCCTTTCACCAAGGAAAGAAACCTTTAATCATGCAAAGAGGTAAAAGAGTGTTCATGGTTCTATATAGAACCGTTTTCTTTGCTAAAGAGCTCTTTAAAGTCATCTGCATGTCTGCTTGTGTAATGATAAGCACCTTGTCTATATTGTCTCTGTACAGTCTTTTTACCAAACATTTGCTATTTACTGTATATTGTGTACTGTCTGTACAGAGGTGTGAAAAAGTGTTTGCTCCCTTCCTGATTTCTTATTCACACTTAAATGTTTCCGTAGCCACACCCAAACCTGATTACTGCCACACCTGTTCTCAATCAAGAAATCACTTAAATAGGACCTGCCTGACAAAGTGAAGTTGACTCAAAAGCTAGACATCATGCCACAATCCAAAGAAATGTAATTCTTTGAGTAATTGAGCTCTATCGGTCTGGAAAAGGTTATAAAGTCAGTTCTAAAGCTTTATAAAGCGAGAACCATTATCCACAAACGGCGAAAACATGGAACAGTCATGAACCTTCTCAGGACGGGCCGGCAGACTAAAATTACTCCAAGAGCGCAGCAATGACTCATTCAAGAGATCACAAAAGACCCCACAACAGCATCCAAAGAACTGCAGGCCTCACTTGCCTCAGATAAGGTTCCTGACTTCATCATAAGAAAAAGAGACTGGGCAAAAATGGCCTGCATAGCAGAGTTCCAAGACAAAAACCACTGCCAAGCAAAAAGAACATGCATGCTCGTCTCAGTATTGTTTCAGAAAACATCTGTGTGGAGAATACTCTGTGGACTGATGAGACAAAAGCTGAACTTTTTGTAAGGTGTATGTCCCGTTACATCTGGCATAGAAGTAACACAGCATACCAACAGTAAAATATGGTGGTGGTAGTGTGATGGTTTGGGGCTGTTTTGCTGCTTCAGAACCTGGAAGACTTGCTGTGATAAATGGAAACATGAGCTTTGCTGTCTACCAAAAAGATCCTGAAGGAGAATGTCCGGCCATCTGTTCGTGACCTCAAGCTGAAGCATATTTGGCTTCTGCAGCAGGACAATGATCCAAAACACACCAGCAAGTCCACCTCTGAATGGCTGAAGAAAAATTAAGACTTTGGAGTGGCCTAGTCAAAGTCCTGACCTGAATCCTATTGAGATGCTGTGGCATGACCTTAAAAAGGCCGTTCATGCTCTAAAACCCTCCAATGTGGCTGAAGTACAGCAATTCTGCGAAGGTGAGTGAGCCAAAACTCCTCCACAACGCTGTAAGAGACTCAGTGCCAGTTATCACAAGCGCTTGGTTGCAGTTGTTGCTAATAAGCATGGCCCAACCAGTTATTAGGTTTAGGGGGCAATTACTTTTTCACACAGGGGCATGTAGGTTTGGATTTATTTTTCCCTTAATAATAAAGACCTTTGTTTATAAACTACATTTTTGTGTTTTCTTTGTCTAATATTTACATTTGATCTGAAACATTTAAGTGAGACAAACATGCAAAAGAATAAGAAATCAGGAAGGGGCAAACACTTTTTCACACCACTGTAAATGAAGGTCCTGAGCTTATATACACTCATATTACAAAAGCTGGGGGTAAGTAACACTGCAGTAATGTGATTATGTTTTCTGTTATGAAGTCATGTAAATCATTACAGACTAAATTCTTGTCACATTAAAAGATTAATATTATTGACAGACTTTTAAAGACATAAATGTCGTGTATGTATATCTAAAAATGATGAGCTACCATTTTGGTGGTCAAACTGTAACTCTGACACCAGAAGCGACTGCAGCACGGACTGTGTTTAACATACTAATTCATCTAAAACACATTAGAATATGATGGAAAATGTTCAGTTTTTATTTTAATGTGCATCATTTGAGATCTGAGGATTGATTTCTGGCTTTCATGAAGCCAAACTGACCAACATTAAAACGAAAAGTAACTTTAATGTAGATAACAACAGTTTACCTTGCAGAATTAAATTCTAACAATGAACATTTTCATGATATTCAGATTTTTTTTTACAAGCAGTAGCTCTTATAGCGTCTGGTCTGTCAACAGACAGCCAAGTGTTTAGACAGAAGGTAATACTGGCACACAATAACCACTAGAGGGCATTTTGACAGGCAGTGTGGACAAAACGCTCAGAACGGGAGTGTTTTCTTATTAACCTTCAGCAGAGGTAGGCAGAGCAGCCAAAAACTGAAGTCAATTAATAACGACATATGTATTAATAGTTAAGTGCTTTTATTATTACTATTATTATTATTATTATTATTACTATTATTATTATTATTATTATTATTATTACTGCTGTCCTTTGTTTTACCCCCATTCCTAATATTCAGCATTGGGAAGAACTTCATCTGTTGTTGCTGGGTGGGTTATGGCAAACTTTCACCACACATGTGGTGACAAGAAGATTGAAGAGTCGAGAGCCCCAACCTCACCTAAACAGGTCAGACTTGATTTACATCAAGCTGTACTTTTCTCTGTCCCCAATTTGGAAACTGAAATCTTTCCACCACATACAAACTGAATCCATTCAGACCCCACAATCTTGCAGAACTGGAAGCAGTGATCCTGTGACACAAGCCGCCGAAAGGTCACATACATTTATTTACCCACATCTCCTCCGTTTACAACCAACAGTGATCCTGAACAACATTAAATTGTGTACATTTGGATGGTCTGTTCTCAGTGCTACATCATCAGCTCTACTGGGGTTGGATTAGTTTAACAGAGCGTCTGTTTTTACCTCCTGTGTTGAACCTCCTGCGTCCGGATGCCATTAAAATAGCTACAGGAGTGAGTTTCTGGGGGGTGATTATAATCACTCCTTTAATAAGTCTGTATGACTCTTGTATAATAAGCCAGAATCTCGTCTTTTGTATGGATTTTAGCTTCTTTTACCTCCACACGTAGTGTGGAAGATCTTCCATCCAGACCAAGTGACTCTTTAAACCCTTTGTGAAGGTTTTTGGCATTAAAGTACTAAACACGGCTAGCAGCAGCAGCCAAAATCTATATTTCCCAACATGAGATGACTTCTGGCATTAGATTTGCGTCTAGACTGAACTAAAACGATCATACGAGCTCTGAGTTAGATATAAAACAGTAATTCATCCTGATGAGGGAGAAAAACAGACACAGCACAACTGGACATTAATGAAATGACAGTATAGCTCCTGTAAAAGCAGAAATGACCCCAGTACATGTATTTTTAATCCACCCTCCAGGACTGGAGGTTGACATCCCTGCTTTATGGTTCTATCAAGAACCAGTGAATTACTAGAGTTTATACAGAACAGTCTTTACTTGATTTGTACTTTATTATTTCTGCTGAGTCTGGGATTATAGCTGGTGAACTCCCACAGCAGTAAAGGGGTGTGGCTGTGACTACCAATGCCACTGATTAGCTCTGCCAGCCTGCGCTCATCTTGCCTACCTGTTATTCTTTAATGTGTGTAAATTCAGACATTATAGAAGCAGTTTTAGTTTGCATTTGTGCTGCACTGACCCATTTTGTGCTGTCTGGATGTATTTGGTAAATGTAGCACCTGGGCTTGCACAACGTAAATCTGAACAGCCTGCTGCCTCAGCATTCTGGTAATCAGGCAGCAGCACAATGGCATAAATCAGACAGAAACCAAGACATCCCTGCTCTGGCGAAGCCCTAAAAGTGGCTTAAACTGATCCTTGAGGGGGTGTTTATAATCTGCTATGTCACCACAGGACTATAACATCTGGTCTAAACTCAAAGGAATGCATGAAATATACTATTTAAACATTATTGGGGGGATTAGTAGGTTTCTTAAGGCTCTGACGTAAGCCAAAGCGGGTTCAGACGGGGGACACATTTCAAAGGTCAGTCACTATGACTAATTGTGGACATCCCTGTCCTCCATCTTCCTGCCCTCCATCAGTTGGGGGTTTTCTCCACACTTCAATCCCGAGGCCGCATATCTTTCTCCTCTTCGCTTTGCAGTGCTACGGCCACTGATTATCAATATGACCTTGAGAGATACTGCAGAGGCTGGGTTCGCTAGCCCCTCCCCCACAACACTCTCTCCTTCTCACCCTCTCTCTCCCTCCGTCCCTTTCTCCATCTCTCTCCCCACCTGATCCCGTCTAGCCCAGTTTAGAACGGCTCAACTTGCTCCTGGCTGTGCAGCCCGTCTGTCTACTAGAGCCAGAGACTGAGGCAGCGTCCTAATCTCTCAAATCACCGCAATGAATCCTCCGTGATTTTCTGTTTATCTCTTAGCCAGTCTACAGTTCACTGAAATTAACTATTCGTGTATCTAATTAATTGTTCTAATCACTTTCATTTGCTAGAATGTTTTATGTTAAAATGTACTGCAGCTTATTTTTATTTTAACCCTTTTATATCCTCATCAGGACAAGTGATGGACTTAATATAGACAATCTGTGTTTTTTTTTTATATCCACCTCAATAAAAATAGCATTTCATGATAAAATCACAACAAACCACAAGTGCACACCCTCTTTCTTTATTATATGCTAACATTCTTGGTTTGCATTAATTTCTACTAGATGTTGTAGCCAAACATCCCTCTACCAACTGGTAGAGATGGCCCTATGAAGCTTGGTTTAACTTTGACACCTTGTACAAATTAGACATAGTGACTCAAATATACCAAAAAGTCCAGCAGAACATTCAATTGCACTGCCTACTGGAACATGTCCCTTCAGTCAGACTGAGTGGCGAAATATTCTTCAGCACGGCTGTGAAAATGGCTTTTATATCTGCTTAAACTAAATGTAGACTCAACAGTGATCCATCAAAGTGACCAAAGTACTGGTGGTCCATGGACATCAACATCCAGCCAGAATCAGGTTTCCTGAAATGTATATTTCTATCACATTTTGATGCTTGGGAACTGGCATTTACTGGTGAAATTCAAGTTAGGAAAAATCCAGTGTTGCCAGATTGGACAGTTTACCACCAATTTGAGCAGATTTAGTTTGAAATATAAAAGAAAGCAAGTTTTTATATTTATGAGTAGTTATGCTTCTTTCATGGCTTGCAGGTTCATTCATATTTACTTTTGCATAGAGGTCACATGTCAGCTGTGTTGATGTGCACGCTTGGGCAGTGTGTCATGTGTTTTTGCAGATTATGAAACAGGTTTTGCCTAAAGCCACTGTAGCAATCTGGCAACCCTGGAGGAACCATAGTGGTTGTATGTGGACAGGTTTGTATAAATATTTGCATTGTATTATAACTTTTATTTTAGAAAACTAGCTAGCTAGGCCTACACTGTTTGTAGCTAACACTGCTATTCACTATATATATATTAGCTATATTAGTAAAACACAAGCCAACAGTGAAAACATTTCTTTTCTGTAGCTTTTAGCAGTCTGTTTAAATAAAAGGTATGACTTCTTGCTGAATGTGTTTGTAGAGTCAATTGCACAGCAATTTGTAACCATTTTAGCTTTAGTTTCATGGTGAACGCTTATGTTGCCAGTCTTGCCAGTCAGCGGGCATAACTGTAGTGACTCTTGCCAATAATGATGTCATGCATTCACCCTCTGTTCTCATACTGAAGGTAATCATTTTTCCACAATTAAATCATAAAGCCATTAGCTGTTATATTAACATACAAAAACTCAGAATACGTCCACATGTCAATGAGATTTGTACAGATGTATGTTTTCATTTTTGCAAAGTGCATTAAGATTATAATATAATAAGATATAAGGGCTTACCTCTTCCACCAGCTGCAGCATACGACGGGTGCTCTCCAGTGACTGTGGAAGGAAAGATCAGACATTATACAGGGAAGCAGGGCCAGCAGATAAAAGTCTTTATGACTGCGATCTGAGAGAGCAGCACAGCGCCTCCAGCATCTAATCAATGAGAAAGCTGTTAACTTGATTTATGGAGGTAATCTCCTGAAATGGGAACACTTTTGCACAATATCTGAAATAAGACACTGCCAGAGAGCTTACATGTTTTAAGATCTTCCACAAAGAAGCAGAAGTGAGAAAACAAAAGCGCAAAAAACATCCCAATTTTATCCCAAATCAGACGTCTAGAAAGTACAGCCTGATGTTACATTCAGTGCCATTACTGTTCATTATAGATAATAAGAAAATAATATCTAGTAACATATTTACATGAACATGATAAGCAGTGGCGGCTGGCCGATAGAGGGCAATATTGCAATGCCCACCATAGTTGAAATTATTTTTATTTTAAAAAAAAAACATTTAAAATGATTAATATCTACGTATTTGCTAAACGTGCACAATAACATGTAATATATCAAATATTTTTGGAGGAAATGAGCTCCCTGGTTCATTCTCTCTCTCTTCTGAGGTGACATAAATATCAGCCAGTCAGAGAAGCAGCAGCAAATCACTGACCTGCTGACACAAGATACACCAGAAATTAAGCCAATCAGCATCCTCCAATCTGTTGACGTCATTTCTGGCCCCCAGCAGAGTGGGTCAGTGGTTTTAGGAATGTCTGATGTTATTGATGTAATACATGTCTCTATAAATGCTCATATTTAGTCTTAATAGTGTTTTTGCTCATTTTATTGTATATGTTAGTGAAGCAGACTCAGCTGGTAATCTAATGATACATAATAATAGAACAGCCCAACCTAGAATATGTTTCAGCAGCCACCACTGATTACCGATCTGTTGCAGGTATTACATTAAATGCTATGAGACAGACGGTGTCCCGTTTGCTTCTTTACCCAAACAATTGTGAATAACTTTAACACTAATAAAGATCTGATGATGAAATTGTGAGTCTGTGTGAAAAAGACTGACATGTGATTACAGTGCAGGTAGACGGGTGTTCATTTCTGACGAGTGATATCCACGGCTGTAGGAGTGGAGGCCGGCGCCCATCCAGCCATCTCCATCAGTTGCTGCCACTGCAGTGAGACATTAACATCTACAGTTACCCTTGTGGACACAGCACTGGACGCTGGTTATTTCACCCTGAGAACTGTGCAGAGATCAGTGTTTAATGTATCGGTGCACAGTACAGGAGGAAGTGTTCATGGTGTGAATGTACTAAATAACAAACTCCTGATCAGGAGAAAAGAAGTGCATGCTGGACTTGAATCAGTCTTTATGTATATTTAATCCTGATTTCATCACCAGATTTTTATTGGTATTAAAGTTAGCTTTACTATACAATAAGTATCAATGACTATGAATATAACAGTAGCATCTGATGTAGATGTGGCTGTATTACATGACTACCATGTAAAACAGTTGCTTCATGTTTGGCTTTTTAGGATTGTGTCTGCTTTGAGTGAGCCAGTTTGCTGCAGTTTAATTTTGTCCTCCATATGAAAGGCATTGGGCGTGAGACACACTGCAGCACCCTAGGGTCCTGATGGACTAAGCTTATGCCAAACACACACACACACACACACACACACACACACACACACACACAGAGCTTCCCATTCAGAGAACCCACAGCCTCACTGCCTTCACACTCAGACAAGGAGGATCCAAAATGGCTGCGGTTGAAAAAGCTGCAGCCGATGCTGTTGCGCCAGCCCTCCGTGTGTGATCTATTTATTCATTTTTTAAGCAAGGTTCATCTTTCTGGGCTGTTTTGACATCACAGTGTCACATTCGTCACAGTGATGTTGAACGAGTGTGTGTGTGTGTGTGTGTGTGTGTGTGAGTTAGATATGAATCCCAATCTCTCCAGATGAGAAAGCCGCAGGATGTACAGCCGTCTGCACTGCTGTTTTAATATTCTGCTCAGCTGCGAGGGTGAATCATAGCGTGGGGCAGCAGAACGCAGCTCCATCACATTCATAAAAGCTATTTATCTGGGCAGTAAGTGTTTATTTACTCAGAAAAACACCTGGATTATGGTAAATACAGATAACATTGCGCATGCTTAAGTCCTCATCACAGTCCTGGTTTGACTGAGCAGGAGAACATCTGCAGCCTCTGTTCCTTAAACTAACAGCTGATTTTTATTTGTACTTCATTTCTGCTGTGATGTGTTTACACTCACAAACACTTTTATTGGCAAGAAAAACTTTTTGAACAGTACTGTATAATCATGCCAACTCGAAGCTCTGTCATACACACAACCCAACAACAAAAGCTGCAATATTATATAAGCCTGGGTGCAGGTGGACCCTCCCAACATCAAACACACACACACACACACACACACACACACACACACACATTGCACAGGTCAAATATCATCTGAATTAAAGTAGTAAACAAACAAAACTAGCAATGCTACAGTCCAAGACTTTAAAATGCTGTCCTGGATATTTTCAGCACTTTCAGAGCAACAGTGTGTCACATAAAGACGACATGAAAGGATGAAATAATCAGTCTGTTGTAACTGCAGAGAAGCAAACAGCTCATTGTATGTTAATCCTTTACAGCTGGGGCAAATTCATTTGTTCATTTGTTTGTACGTTCATTCATTCACTCAATCGTATGTGTTCATTCATTCATTCATTTGTTTGTTCATTTATTCTTTCATTTGTTCATTCATTCATTCATTCATTCACTTCTCTGTGTTCATTCACTCTTTTGTTAGATTTTGTTCATTCATTCATTCTCTCATTCATTTGTTCATTCATTCATTCATTCATTCATTCTGACAGCTGTTGTGCAGTGATATATGTGACATATGTTGTGAAAATGTCTTTAATCAGACGACTGAAACACTGCTCTCTGTACAACAAGCGTGTTCAGACTTCTGATCATGGCTGTGAGGAGAAAGTGCTGCATGAACGGTCGGCTGGCCCTCACCTCATCAGCCAGCTGGTCAGCACGCTGCTGCATGTCTGACAGCTCATTGCGCATGTCCGCATCATCTGCCATGGCTGCTGGATGGAGTGGGTGGAGCTGATCTCCAACTGGGAAGTCCTACAGGGAGTCCGGGAAGGGCTGTGAGAGAGAGAGAGAGAGAGAGAGAGAGAGAGAGAGAGAGAGACAGAGAGAGAGAGACAGAGAGAGAGACAGAGAGAGAGACAGAGAGAGAGACAGAAAGAGAGAGAGTGAGACAGAGAGAGAGACAGAGAGAAAGAGACAGAGAGAGAGAGAAAGAGAGAGACAGAGAGAGAGAGAGACAGAGAGACAGAGAGAAAGACAGAGAGAAAGAGAAAGAGACAGAGAGAGAGAGAGAGAGACAGAGACAGAGAGAGAGAGGTACAGAGAGAGAGAGAGAGACAGAGAGACAGAGAGAAAGAGAAAGAGACAGAGAGAAAGAGACAGAGAGAGAGAGAGAGAGAGAGAGAGACAGAGAGAGAGAGGTACAGAGAGAGAGAGAGAGAGAGAGAGGTACAGAGAGAGAGAGAGAGAAAGAGAAAGAGAGAAAGAGAGAGAGAGAGAGAGAGAGAGAGGGAGAGAGAGAGAGATACGTTATAATTATATAATTCACACTGCTGCACTGATGTATTCCTCCACTGCCCTCGAGTTACCATTTCAAGTGGATCTTAAATAGTAACAGACAACCTTACCAGGCAAGTACATGACTTCTGGTTACCACTGATGTGTGTGGACTTGTACCAGTCTAAGCCAGGCAAGATGGATCAGATGAGTAAGCATTAAGGGGTTTGAAGCCCATGCCATTGCCTGTTCACATTACAAAGTAAATGAAATGCCACTGATATATATATACATACATACAGATGCCATGTGACAGGGTTTACTGCATGTATAAATAAGTGAGCACATCAGTCAGCTGTATCTGAGTGTAAAACCATCATCATGGACAAAAGACGTGATGTGACTGATGTACATGATAATAGGATACCGTGTAAAACATGGTGGAGGCAGCATCTCAGTAACTACTAACTGTGTGTGATGTTCTAGAGCCACTGTAGTGAAGATGTACTGAGAATGAACTTCTCATACACAGAGTGCCTCCCAACGGCATAACAGTGGTGCCCCACGGGGCGCTGATGGCAGAGGAAAACAAAGACCCTGACAAGTGGTATCTCAGTGCTCTGCTGTTGGAATTGGCACTAGTGCCTTTAAATACCTTCCATCAACTAATACAGTCCATGCCACTATTAGGTGGTCATAATATTTTGATATGACTACATGTACGTCAGTTCCATAACCTAATGGCTCCATGTTAACATCTGAAAGGTTTCAGAGCAGCAGGGCATTGAATAACACTGAGAGCGAAGACAGAGCGAGATGGGTTGTAAGAAATGTCTTCATTACTGTCAAGATCAGCTGATAAAAATTCAACCCTGAGGACTTTATTGTACCATCAGCGCTGGCTTTCGTCATGTCATGGACATTGCTAAGCAGTCAGCTAGGAAGGATATCCCTAGGGTACCATAAGAACAGCTTGCTGGACATCTTTTTTTGGCCTCAGCCTCAACTTTAGAGCATCTTAACCAGAGAGTAGCTGAGGAATGAAAGTACAGTGTGTCAGAAATATGTCAAGAACATTGTGCTGCCAAACACTGCAGTCGTTACATAAACATCCCTCTTCAGAGAGCGCACGCCTTTAAAAATCTAATTAGGCCCACACAGGCATTAAAGATGTTATAAAAGCAGAGCATGGCCCCCATTAATTGCATAACTTCAGACTCAAAGCAATTAGATTTAACATGGTGGCCTGACCTTTTACTGGCCATCGAGAATGCAGAATGGCGTCTCCATCACGCTGAAAGCTGAAGATGTAGTCATCTTCTTTAACGACGTACCAGCACAAATGAGAACTGCATTAAAGGTCCATGTTTGCAGGTGATGACGTCCATAGATATGGACTTTTTTTCTCAGCACCAGGCGATAATTAACCTCTAAAACGATCTCCTCAAATGTCTCGGAGGCTTCAAGAAAGAAGAAATATTTGTCACCAACGTCCCAGAGAACGATCAGAGCGAAGACGTCAGATGATGGCAGGTTTAAAATTGCCAAGCAGTGCTTAAGTTGAGCTCTATCTACATCTGAACCCAGACCTTACAGAGTCTCACACCCCTGACTATTCCATGTCATCTACAATCAACTTCATCTTTAGTCTAACAACTGGCAGACGAAGTCAAAAGAGGACTCATAACTAGGCCAGTGAAACCTCTGGACTTTTCTCCACCGTTCCTCCTCTCGACAGCTGCTGAGGAGCTCATCTTTTCATCCTATTCCTTCTGCCACTCCGCCCGTTTTCTCTTATGCTGCAGACGCTCGTTTGGTTTCATACATAGCCCTCCAGTAACTGATGAGCCCCTAGCAGGTCTTGCCAAAGGGTTCCCATAGAGTCCAGTTCAATCTTATGCTTCAAACGTGGTCTTCAGCAACAAAAAAGAGGCCTGTTTTGAGAAAATGGCTCCAGTGACAAGAGTTCTAGGAGACCAGAGGTCACCAATCTTATCCACAAAGGGCTGCAGGTTTTCATTCCAGTTGAGAATCTTCCACAAAACCAATTCCAAAAAAGTTGGGACGCTGTGCAAAATGTAAATAAAAACAGAATGCAAATCTCATCCCATATTTTATTCACAATAGAACGTAGAACATTTATCAGACATTTGACCATTTCATTCTAAACATTAACTCATTTCGAGCTTAATGGCAGCAACGCTTGTCCAAAATTTGGGGCAGGGACATGTCTACCATTGTGCGGCAACAGTCTGTAAACGTTTGGGAAGTGAGGAGACCAATTGCTGGAGTTTTGGGAGAGGAATGCAGTCTAGTCTGATGTAGCATTCTAGCTGTTGGGTCGTCTTTGCTGGATTTTTCATTTCATGAAGCACCAAATGTTTTCTTTTTTGGAATTGCACTTGTACTTGTTTAATGAGTCTCAAAGTGTTGATTAGTTAGGTCTGCTGTTGCTTGAAAGTCGTAAAAGCCCGCAGCCATACTGGCACTTTGTGGAAATGATTGGCAACCCTTGACCTAGACATCAATACAGTAAACCCCTCTCGTTTAGAGACATTAACAGGATGCTGAGTGGCTGTCTGTTACGCAGGTCCTTGTGGGAACAGTGGCTTTCAAGTATTCTGAATCATTTCAAATGTTACAGCTTTGTTGGTATGAAGCTTTGACTATTCCAATGTTACGCAATCTAACTCGAGAACATTATGACCACCCCTGGTTTGGTGACAGGGTTTGCTGAATAAACGAACATACCAGCAAGCCATCATCATGGACAAAGGACATGAAGTGAATGATGTCCATGATAATAGAGTACCGATTGAAGCATGGTGGAGGGAGCATCTCAGAACCCAGTAATGTAGTGAAGGTGTACCAAGAATTGACTTCTTGTACATTGAGTGCCTCCCAACAGGGCCACTGATGCCAGAGGGGAACGATGACTCTGGTGAGTGGTACAGAGCATTCAATGCACCATAGTGGACCAGTTAACCTCTATAATGAACAGGAAAGTGTTCACCACTCCAAGCCAAGGATGGTTATTACTACTAATAGGTAGGTGATCATAATATTCTAATATAACTGTGTGAATTCCTTGTTTACATCATTTCCTCTGCTGGCTTTGATTGTATACCTCAGTCCAGCTGCCTTTGTGATAAGACTATGACATCATATCCTGTCCCCCTTCATCAAACTTGATCAACCATCCAATCAAAGCCCCCATTCTGTCATATTGACTTGATCAGCCGAGCCCAGCGGGTATTTTCTCCACAGAAACACAGTAGAATAAAAAGACAAACATTAACTCCTGCTTCACTCAGTTTATTCGTCTTTCACTTGACTGTTGACAGAGTAATATAACACATTCAGATTGAGCATTAAGTACTCATTCTTCAGTTACTGATGTCGTCAGAGTGTCATTAGAGTTCATGTAAAAGGCGTCGTTTTGAGAAACGTAATCATCCAGCATGCTATAATGAAAAATATGGCGACGTTCTCATTTCCAGTCCCCTGACAGCCGTCATTATTTCTGTCTCATAGAGCGACGGCAGGCTGGCAGTTAAACCTGCCTGCCACAGTTTCAGATGCTCATACTCAACCAAAATGACTCTGCCAGGAGCGAACGCCATTTCACCTCGTACTGCTGCGTGCGTCACATCACTGACGTTTGCAGACCAAACGGTCTAAATTGTGAAATGCAGGTGAAACAGTGGAGACAGTCATTCAGAAAGCAAAGACCTAGATCTAATCAAATCAGCTGCAACCATGAAAACACTGAACTTATCATGACTGCAAATGCTGGCAGAACATAAATACTTCAGCATTTTAAATTAAATTAAATTTTCTTTAAATTAACAAACATCCTGTTACTGATTTCTGACCGAATTCCATTATTTGAACATAATTTCAACATTTATTTCAAGTCTCTCGAGGTGTTGTTGGATATTAATATTAATTAATATTCATTATTAATATTAATAGCCATTATAATTTGAGATGTCTCTGTATGTACAGTTACTTTGAGAGCTTTGAGACCTCAAACTCTGAGCAAACATCTGGTAAACATTCCAAATGTGATGTTCAGTCAATCCAATATATCAATTAGACACTAGATGAGTGAATGTCCTGAAAAGGTTGTGAATGTTGAGGATGATTTGCTCCTCCTGAGAATTTCAGAGTGATCATCTGGCTATCTTTCCAGATGATACTTAGTGTGGGGGGATCTATAATCTAATCTCCTCTGATCTTCTCTCAGTGCAGTCAGGGCTGCTCCCCATTGAGAATCGTAAATATTAAACATGTTCAGTAGACTCAGAGTCCTGGGGTGGGGGGTGGAGCTTATTCTCTGCCTGAAAGACCATCAGCCAATGAGAGCTGAGCTGAAGGTGTGAGTGTGTGCTGAGGTTAAAAGTGGTTAAATGGTGAGTGAGGTGGACGTGTGGAGCTGAGTGTCTTTATAATGTGAGCTGTTCTGCTTTAACATCCTTTTCTTTTTCATGAGCAAAAGACTCTCAAACAGCAGTGAAATGGTTTCGCTATCATCTGCCATGTGTGTTTCATGTAACTCTCGCGAGGTTTTCAGGTGTATTGGTGTAGTGTGAGGGCCATCATGACTAACAACGATCAAGGACAGAAAAATCAGTGAAAAATTTGATGTGCAGGGTCTCTCACATTTTCAACATTGTTTAGAATGTGTAAAATCCTTTAGTGTTAGCCAGGCTTAAGTAATCCCCAGATGGTTGCTAGGTATTAAGATGTTTTAAGTTCATTGCTATGTTCTCCTGTGTGGTTAATAAGGTACTTACACCATTGCTATAGTCTCTGAAGTGTTCGATAAGGTGGTGCCAGACAGTTGCTGTCATCTCATTGATGAGTCCTTTGGTCTACTAGGGAGTTGCAAGGTTACTACGGGATCCCATTGTGCGATATCTACAACTCCTAGGGATGGTAAGAATGGTCTTGAATTCCCTACATTTGTACACAATCTGCCTGACCGTGGATTGGTGGAGCCTACAGAGCTGGTTCTGTAACCTTTTCCAGCCTGATGAGCATCAACAACTCTTCTGAGGTCCTCAGAAATATTCTTTGTGTCATGATTCTCTTCCACAAACATGTGATGTGAAGATCAAACATTGTTAGATCTCTGTTCTTTAAATAAAACAGCGCACCTACTCACACCTGACTGTCATCCCATCAAATTTAACCTTCAAATGATCTGCTAAATGTTCACATACTTTTTGTCACTCACAGACCTGTCATACTGGGTCATTTACTTATTCTAACTACAAAACCCTGTAAATCAGCCCAGCATTCTCAAACAGACTGAACACCTCTGAATTGGTTTGGTGTCGATATCTTGAAAACCGAAATTGGAAATAACAAAAATTCTTTGTCCACCACATGAGCATTAGTCTGAGGTTGTGCCCACTGCAAAAAACATTGTATAAATCACTGCTCTGAGGGTCTCTGAGCGCTATCTACTAGAAAAAGTCTCTACTACGGCCTGCACTGCTCCTCAGACTGCCATTTTGTACCCACTTCCAAAACATGCAGCCTCAGCACCACCAAACACCACTAAAACGCCAACCTTGACCTGGTCATCTCCCTGTCTCACCCACTTGAGCTCACAGTTCACCTTATATCCTCTCAAAAAGGATGAACTCATCGTGTCTGACCTCTAAATCTTCAAGTCAGAGGAAACAAACACATCCTAGGAGATTATCTCTGAAATCGGGTCATGATACTGCCCTTTCCCGCGTTACGTATGCTGATACAGATTAACCCTTCTTTGTTGAGATACGATACTGGACAAGCTCTTAGAGCATCATTTCCCACTACTCGGTTCTCATTTTTCCTTCCACAAACTGAAGTAACACAATACAACAGTATATAGTGTCTGTAGTGCTTTGTGCTAATGGATCAACTGAATAATATTCTATTTCATATCAATCGATACTGCTGGTGTTTACTAAACTAAAGCATCTGGATTATATAAGAATCTGTAAATGAATCCTGTAGTTATTTCTATTAAAAGCCACTGTGAGGGATAGAAAGTCTCAGATTTGGAGCAGTGGCGGATCTACATGGGTATCAAACCAGCGTATGCCAAATAGATAATCCTAAATCCTAAAATGAGCTTAAATTCCTAGAAATGCTCTTCTTTCTAGTTGAAATACTGGGCCGTAATACTGATGTTACTAGTCCTGCTGGGTATTGGGAAGTCACACTGGCTGCATTTTCTTCATTACAAAGCTTTTGAGATGAATTAAGGTTAATTAAACAATCAGA
>BRDA01007613.1:236-16737 GCA_036984385.1 Crenuchus spilurus | reverse complement strand
CTGTCTGATCTCTCAGTACATGTATACTCTCACTCTGATCTCTGTCTGATCTCTCAGTACATGTATACTCTCACTCTGATCTCTGTCTGATCTCAGTACATGTATATTCTCACTCTGATCTCTGTCTGATCTCTCAGTACATGTATACTCTCACTCTGATCTCTGTCTGATCTCACCATACATGTATGCTCTCACTCTCATCTGTCTGATCTCTCAGTACATGTATACTCTCACTCTGATCTCTGTATAATCTCAGTACATGTATACTTTCACTCTGATCTCTGTCTGATCTCTCAGTACATGTATACTTTCACTCTGACCTCTGTCTGATCTCTGTACATGTATACTCTCACTCTGATCTCTGTCTGATCTCTCAGTACATGTATACTCTCACTCTGATCTCTGAGTACATGTATACTCTCACTCTGATCTCTGTCTGATCTCACAGTACATGTATACTCTCACTCTGATCTCTGTCTGATCTCACAGTACATGTATACTCTCACTCTGATCTCTGTCTGATCTCTCAGTACATGTATACTCTCACTCTGATCTCTGAGTACATGTATACTCTCACTCTGATCTCTGTCTGATCTCTCAGTACATGTGTACTCTCACTCTGATCTCTGTCTGATCTCTCAGTACATGTATACTCTCACTCTGATCTATGTGTGATCTCTCAGTATATGTATACTCTCACTCTGATTTCTGTCTGATCTCTCAGTACATGTACACTCACTCTGATCTCTGTCTGATCTCTCAGTACATGTACACTCACTCTGATCTCTGTCTGATCTCTCAGTACATGTACACTCTCACTCTGATGTATGTCTGATCTCTCAGTACATGTACACTCTCACTCTGATCTCTGTCTGATCTCTCAGTACATGTATACTCTCACTCTGATCTCTGTCTGATCTCTTAGTACTTGTACACTCTCACTCTGATCTCTGTCTGATCTCAGTACATGTATACTCTCACTCTGGTCTCTGTCTGATAGAAAAAAAGAAAAGGGAGACATATGAAGAAACTCACAGATAAAATGTAATAAATAAATAAATAGAGCGGCACTACTGACTATTTGAAACCATAAATAAACAATAATCACCAGAAAGTTGGTCTTTGTTTGCAAGCAATCACAGACGTATGTTTACATTTACAAATGTCACAATAAAAGATTATTAAATGCATGTAAACACACTCATTGATTCATTCAAGAGCCATCCACTGAAAGATGGAACCAAAAACATCTTCAATGTCAAAGAACCCTTTCTGACATATATATGTATATATATATATATATATATATATATATATATATATATATATATATATATATATATATATATACTTGCAAGAGTACCACTGATGCAATGGTGAGGAAGACGATGTGACTTTCTAGAAGAAGCAGATGAAGGAGCTGAGGAGCTTTTAAGCTGAAAGCCAAGGCACTCAAGTCCTGGCATCGGTAGCGGTTGATAAATATTTGAGGAGCAGCAAAAAAAACAAAAGACATTAAAAAGCAATTAGGAAGGTCAAAAGCCCGGCCACGCAAACAGATAATGCCTTCACTCAGCAAGTCCAGCATAACAGGACATAAACATATTCTACTGTAAGCGAAAAATGCAGCAGAGGTTTCTGTAAAACGTCCCATTGCTGCCCATCTGACCTCTTCATCTAATTTCAGGTAATCAATGCGTGAGTAAATCAATCAGCAGCTACTTTGACATCAGCTTTAGCCTTTGAGATTCTGCTGTCTGGGGACAATAAAATGACCACACTCAATTACAAGCCTGCAGATGAGAAATGTCTGCTGCTACGTTGATGAGCAGGATCGAAAATCAAAGGCTGCTTCCGTTGGACTGAAGCTAATTGATATTAGTAGCACAAGGATTTAGTTCACTGAGCCAATATCTGTATCATTATCAAATTACCACTCAGAATAGTGTGTCATCACACGCTTAAATGGCACACGCTGGCATCTGGGCTTGTGTTGATATGTTTAATAGAATGTCTGATCTAACTGTATAGGAATTAAAGGTCCCTCACTGTTCCTTAGCTTGGACATTATTAAAACTTCAACTAGTATAGGACCTTTAAAGATGTGGCTTTTCATTTAAAAAGTTCTTAGTCCTTAAAGAATGAAGAAAACAAAAGGCTCATAAGTAAAAGTACTCGTCCTTCACCATCACACCCACAAGTGAGAAACAACCGAGGAGTGTTCATCCAGTTATTCAAAACGATCTAAAGAGCAGCAACAAATATTTTGGAATAATTGTTTGTGTCATATAGAATAATTTTCACTGCAAGAAATTATATCTTAGCAAGTGAAAACATTTTAAATCAAGTAAAAATGCCTAATATTAATTATTGTGAGAATATTATAAGTTTATTATAAGATAAAATAACTAAATTCTGACATGTTATATAAGTAATTTTATTAAGTAGAATTTTTACTTCTTTTAAGGAAAATGCTCTAAACAAGTAAAATTATCTGCAAAAAAGTGAGATAATACACATTTCTTATTAGTTAAATAATTGTATTTTGTTAAATTATTTTATAATAAGCAAAGTTTAAAATATTACATATTTTGAGTAGATTTAAGACAGTTTCACTTGCTAAGATATGTTTTCCAGTGTTAAAAGCTCCATAATTTAGAACAATTATTTATCTACATATACGAAATCAATGACTTTACTAAAGAACTGAATGTCAGCAAGAATACAAATGTGATACTGAAGCTACTTCTTCTTGGCCTAAATACCTCAACCTCAAGTCAGAAAAAATTGGGACAGTATGGAAAACAATGTTTCTTATGTTTACTTTGACTTTTATTTCATAAGAGACATTATGAACACAAGACATTTCCTCTTTTGTCTGCTCACCTTCATTTCACTTCTTGATATACATCCATCCCTGCATTTCAGACCTGCAACACATTCTAAAAAAAACTTGTGACAGGTAAAGATTTACCACTTTTCTGATGCTTTGGTTGAGATGCTCCACCTGTCTTTGCTTCTCAAAGCCTTTCGTGGATACTGCTTGTGTACCAAATCATGATTACAATCACCTGTTGACATCACATCATTATTTTGTGGTTTACCTCATTACCAGTCATACATTACATGACTTGGCACCATCCCAACTTTTTTTGGAATGTGCTGCAGGCCTGAAAAGGATGTATATTAACAAGTTGAGCAGAGACACCTTTGTATTTGGGTTCATAGTGTCTGTAATCAAAGAAAAGACAAAGTAAATGTAAGAAACTGTTTTATTTGCATTTTTCATACATAACAGAATGATAAATGATCCTTTTGAAGGCCAAGCATGGTCATGTTGACAGATGCAGAATAGGCAGCTAATGTGCCCACTGAGGAAGGCATGCAGTGTTTTAATCCCTGACTGGCATGCTTTAGACATGCGAACGGCTCAGTTGAGTGGATTTGCACTCAGTGACTTGACCTCCAAGCACATACTGGATCAGGACAATTCATTCAAAAGATATCAGTTCCAACGTCTTTTGAGATAACACAAACACAAGTAACAGAATGGCAGAGTAGAATTAGACGACCCAAGGACAGTTTTTGAAGTTTGTTATTCTGTCAGAATTGCATGACTTGAGAATCCGTTTGTCTAGCTGAGCTGAGGTAAATCCTTCGCCATTTAGATAATCCCTCTTTTATATAATCATTTTAAAAACGTGTTAAAGCAACAAAAAGTGGATGACCATATGTTTTTTTATCCCCAGGTCTAACCAGTGCTGCCAGTATATGGAGGATGGTGGGAAGAGTAGAAGAACCTACATGAAATGCTAAAAAAGCATATTTTGGATCAATGCCATGCTTAGAACAACCAGATTTGGTTAATTAAAGCACATTTCAATCGATTTTTGTCAATCAGAGGTGAAGAAACATTTTAAAGGTTGAATATCCTTCACATCACATAAAAGTGCATTTCCTAAAAGAAAATGCAAAATGGTTACTAAGTGGTTGCTAGGCTGTCGCTATGTGGCCACTAGGCTTTCGCAACTTGGTTGCTAAGTAGTTGCTACATGGTTGCTACTTGTTTGCTAAGTGGTTGCCAGGCTGTCACTACATGATTACTAAGCAGTTGCTGAGCTGTTGCTATGTAGTTACTAAGTGGTTGCTAGGCTGTTGTTATGTGGTTGCTAAATGCTTGCTATTGTAACTAATATAAGAGGAGGAACAGAGAGAGAAGGGGGGGTGTACGTGGCTGCTGTGTGTAAGAAAGTGAAAATTAAAAGTCAACATTGAACATTCCTCCATTCATTTCCTATGGGTGGGGTGGTGGGGGTCCTGAAAAAAATCTGTTGCTACATAGAAACAATGTGTCCAATCAAAAAGCTGTATACAAGCCCAGATCACATACAGTCTGAAGTTTAAACTGTGTTGATATCTTGAAAACTGTTGGACTAGATGTGTAACAAAAATCTGATGATGATGGTGATGATGATGATGATAATAATAATAATAATAATAATAATAATAATAATAATAATAATAATAATAATATCTGAGCGGAGTTTCCATGTTCTCCTCGTGTCTGCGTGGGTTTCCTCTGGGGTTTCCTCCCACAGTCCAAAAACATGGAGATCAGGTGAATTGGCTACTCTAAAATTACCCTGGTGTGTGTATGAATGTGTATGTCTATGTATGTATGTATGTATGTATGTATGCCTGCCCAGACATGTCCTGGGTGATCCCCCTAGTGCTTGATGCAGTCCTCCAGGTGGACGGTCGCTTCCGGTTGAGAGTACGCTGTGCGCGATTGGCTGCCGCTTCTCACCGTTGTGTGTAAATGGAGTGTGTTGATTGTAAAGCGTAGTTGGGTGTCTAGAAAGGCGCTATATAAGTGTAATGTGTATGTATGTATGTAATAATAATAATAATAATAATAATAATAATAATAATAATAATAAGATAAACAGGATGCTCTGAAATGCTCAAACCATACATACAAAACTGACATATTTAGTTTATATATGTTCTGATATATTGGTTTCTGTGACATCATGAAAATGAAAAGTGCAGTTTTGAACAGTGTTTACATGCTATATTAAAAACAAAGGTATAATATGGACCATTTAAGACACTGTTACATATCACAGGAGGTTATATTACGAGGCATTTTCACTCCTTTTCCAAACACTCTGCTCTGTGCTCTGTCTTCCCTTAGCTTGTCTGCTTTCCTTTTGTATACTACTCTGAGGAAGGGTAATACTAGTCTAAAAAGCCGGATTAAGCATTGTTATATTTCTCTATAGCACACTCAAGCAAAACTCTCTAAAGCTGCCATTTTGAATGTGTTGAGAATCTGACCAGGATCCCTGTAATGGTGATCAGCGTTTTAATGATGTGATTAAGCCGTTAGGTGTCTGTGCTGGTTCTGGTGTTTGTTTCCTGTAATGTTGACTAGCTATGCTCGCCTGAGTAGCATCGAATAACAGTCTGAAAAAAGAGAAGGTGAGGAAATTGTTTTTAGTGATCTATCATCTTGTTTGCTGCTGGAGGTGGTGCGAATGGATTCAGCAGGGAAGTAAAAGGGGAAAAGCTGTACTGAAGCATGGATAGACGAGGGTGGGGGAAGTCGTGACATGAACACCCACTGCATCACAGCTGCAACGTTTGACCAGAGGGAACTGGCAGAGTTAGCCCAAAACGTATGCAGACCTGTACCAACTGTTTCAGTACAGCAAACATGACGGTTTGAATTCATGGAACATAATCAATCATGTAGTAAACTTAAAAGTGTTAAACAAACCAAAATATGTTTTAGATTTTAGATTCTTCAAAGTAGACACACAACTGATGTCTCAAACACATTAAGAGGCAAGAAGTGCAAGTCATGAGCTCTTGACAAGACACAGCTGTTAACTGAGAGCCATTCCAGGTGACTACCTCATAAAGCTGACTGAGAAAATGCCAAGAAAGCTGCATCTAAGCAAGAGGTGTCTACTTTAAAGAATGTAAAATATAAAACATATTCTGGTTTGTTTACTTGTTTGTTTACTAAAAAATCCCATGCGTATTTACATACACATTACACTTATATTTCTTCATAGTTTGGATGACTTTAGTATTAATCTACAATGCAAAACATTTTTTAACACTGAATGTCCAGAAGATTTGTCCAAATGTTTGACTGGTACTGTATATGACACAATAAAGAACAGTAAATACTTCTAAAGTACAAGAAAGGTGAAGAGAAGACCACCCCAAGCCTGGCCATCTGTAAAGGAACAAGTTTTGCCCTCCACCACAACCATCACAACAGGCTTATTAGGTGTCTGCAAAACAAATCAGTTCCTCTGTATAACAAACATCACAGTGTTAAAGAAAGTAAAAAACTGTGAAGGTATATAAGTGATCACAGAAATCAGTTACATTTATGGAGGAAGACCATACTGGCTGATTATGTTAAATATGTATATATGACGATGCTAATATATGAATATTTTTTTAATCTTGAGCAAGGATGCCTTGTAGTAAATAATATTAATTTTTTTATTATTATAAAGAAGACTATATTAAAAATGCTGCATGTCTGAACATGAAGCCAAATGAGAGGACCTTTCAGATACAATACTACACATATTTTAGGCTGAAGGGACTTTAAAAGGCATTTCGGTACAATCAATTGGAGATAACATATTGTTTACAGCTGAAATTCAGTTACAATAGCATATTTGAGTGGCCATATGCTATATCCTCAGTACAGTCTTATTGTCTTTCACCTCAAAAGGATGCTATTGCTTCACTGATGCATTGAAGCTTTGGTGGTTAGCACTGTAACCTCTGCAAATTAGCCACATATAGCGCTTACTGTACACTACAAAACAACAATATTAAATCTATGTTTTATAACATTGTTTAGATGTTTAAATGATTATAAATTGACAAAGGATGTGATGCTGAAGGTTTGCAAGCAGGTTATGCTTCTGTTGATATGACCTCTGTCCCCTATTCACTATACTCTACATTTAAAAATCTGGATCCATATATAGTGTACTATATGTAGTAAATGACACACTAATAGTCTACTATTATATAATTACTGTGCTACAGCAGATTGTGTCGCATAAACAATCTAATTGAATTAAAGATAAGAGCACATGCTCTTTCAAATAATGAATAAAATTTGTGATGAAAATGTATCTTTCTGGTAAAGGATGTTGGGTTTTTATATTATGCTTACCTGCACCAGTATTGTCTTCACTCCAATCCTGAATAAGCTACCATCACAGCTCAACATACTAAGAGTGTGTTTAGGCCACGCCCACAATGTGTAAGAAAACAACATGGCACTTTCCATTGAATAGCATTGCAGACTTGTCACGATTGAACTGATACTGACATTGCAAATATGCCAAAAGCTGTTGTGAAGTTGGTTGCACAATTAAATGACAATAAAAACCCAGATTTAATGTTTTACAGAATTCCAAGATGCTGTTATCATAGTAGGAATAAAGCTAATAGACAGGAGGGCTTCCTAACCACAGTGACTTTATGATCCTGATATCATATACCTGATAGTATCCACAAGAAGGTGTTCAGCTGACATTTTCTTTGGAAGGTCAAAATGTTAATTCTCTGATAGTGTGTTGTTAAAAATATGGTATCTAATTAGCTAGTAAGCTACATGTGATACTTTCTAGCTATGTTAGGTTAACTTGTTTGCTACTGAAGTACTGTACTTGATTTCAGTGTTTGCAGGGACTAAACTAAGTGGTTTATAACTAAACAGAATGACCAACTGACTTATATTTCTGGAAAGAGCATGTGACTACTTTGTTAGCAAGTTTTGACATTTAGCTGCAGGCCGGCTAACACTATTTTCTTATTGTAAGGACAGTGAACATCAAATCTTATTTATCTGCTACTTTAGAAGTCACCTCTGAAATATATTTCCCTCTAAATAGCCAGATCTTTACATTTTATGGGGAAACTGTTACAAAACAGGATGACACCCAATTCCCTATTCACTGCTATTTAGACCTCAGAATGTTAATTTGAGATTCTGGATTCAAATCAAATCAAATCAAATCAAAATTTATTTATATAGCGCTTTTTACAATGGACGTTGTCACAAAGCAGCTTTACATAATCAGTATCAGACAATTTGATTCTAAGCCCGATGTGAGCAAGCCGAGGCAACAGTTGCAAAGAAAAACTCCCTCAAGGCTGGAGGAAGAAACCTTGGGAGGAACCAGACTCACAAAGGGGATCCATCCTCCTCTGATCAAACTACTGATAGAGATTTACATCCTTAGTTAAATGTAACATGCAGTAAATGCAGCTTCAGTCCGATCATTGCTAGTAGTAGATGTAAGTGAGCAGCAGGTCTGGTTTCAACCGCAGGAAGACCCACTCCGGAGCTATATGCCATACTGGTCAACAGTAAAATTTAAAATGGTTTGAAATATATTACTTAATGTGAAATTAATATAAAATAATAAGTAAATTACAACTAACTTTTCCACAATATTCTAATTTGCTGATATAGTACTGTACATAGAGAAAAGGCGACAGTGATATTTGCATGCATCAGAAGGCTGGACATAATATTAGGGTTGCCAGGTTCGCAGGTTCCCAGCCAAACTGGGCTATTTTAAAAATTCTGACATGGGTTAACTTTCAGAGTTTTCAGAGGGGTGGGGTTTGGGCAACATTAAAATTATACCATGATCAAAAAGTTATTATAGTAAACCATTGGAAAAGGAATCAAATAGTGGTGGAGATATCTTAGGTAGACTTCATAATATTAGAAGATATAGACTAAGAAAAGTAGATATGTTTTAAATGGAAAAAACTACATTACAATTATGTAGGCATTTTCTTCTGTCACTGGTTTACAAATATTTTGGATAATAATAATAATAATAATAATAATAATAATAATAATAATAATAATAATACATATATATCACTTTATTAATCACAGGAAAAGTCAGGAATACTTTTGAAGCACATTAACATGTTATGAGCAGGGATTTATACTTTTATATTACATACAAATTATAAATGCATAAAATAAAAACAATGAACGAGGAAGCACGTTTAAAAGATATGAGAGTAGTACATGGATTTTTAAAGCAATTACAACTTCCTCAAATTAAATAAAATGTGATTGCATGCTTTAGATTTTAGTCGCTTGCGTACGGACTTTTTGAGACCTGGCAACGCTGTATAAACACGTTACCTTTAACGACCCTGCTGAATATATGGTGATGAATGCGTGTAGCTGCTAGCCGCAAGGCTATTTTCTCTGGCTTGTTTTGCATGCGTCATATTCCCTCAATTTTGGCACAACACCACTTTTAGCCACACGCCAAGAAAATGAACACAAACACAGTAAATATGTACAAGGTCATAATGTTAAGTTCACATCTGCATTAATGGAATGGAATCAGCCCGGCTGTGGGACCACGACGCTGGAGGTTTCGAATGATCAGTTCCACCTTAAATAGTGCAGTGGCACGGGGGCGCGTGGTAATAGGCTGAATGTAACTGCTGCACTATTTAAGGTGGGATTGCTAATTCGAGTAGAAATTGTGAATACGATTCAATTTTAGAAACTAAATATGGTCTCTTTCACAAATGTGGACAAATATAGTCACGTCAACATATTGTGTATATATTTATGCTATCGGTGCAATAGTCCTATTTCAGTCTTTATGTACAAGCAGCCTCGTCTGGGCTTTGCATCATGAGTCACCAGTTGTTCAGGGAGCAGCTCTGCAGTCAGTCCAGCGTTCAGCCGCATTAAAGCACCAGATGCGCCAGTCGTGCCCGAACCGAACCGAACCGAGGGCTGCAACACACCTTACCAATGACGCAGTTTCGACATTGGACTTTTTTAAATGTCCTATTTCCTTTTATTTCCTGAAGACAATGAATCCCCCTCCTCCTGGATGACTAATAATGAGATAGTGTTCTAGCTATTGTAGTGCCTTTAATGAGTCCGCGCGCATCACATATGCAGGTGCAGGAGATGAGCACGTGACCGTGAGCCATCTGCAAGGCGCTGGGCTGCAAAATAAAAACTAATTTTGGTGGATTTGACAGCGATATGAACACACGTGTGAGATCGTCAGCCTCTAATACGCTTAAGAGGCGAGAGAGCACGAACAGAGAGGCAGGTTCTTCAAGGGTTAGAACCCGTGAACACTCATGCTGAATGTGTTCTAATGTGTTCTGCACTCTTACTAGAAACAGGGTTCTTCATTGATGTAGGTCTGGTATGGTTGCAGAAGAGGTTCCTTACAGCACCATTCAGGGGTTCTGCTCTTGTTACAATAACTGAAGAACCATCTTTTTATGTTAGGAGCTTGTTGTGTTGTATATAGCACCAAAAAGGGTTCTGCTAATGTTATAAGGATTGTAGTAAGACTTTTTTTGGCGCCATATAGCACCTTTCTCCCAAAACGTGTATATTATAGAACCCATTATTCGTACATTTGAAGGGTTGATGGTTCTATGTATAATTTTCTTTAAGATCCACTGAAGAACCATCTGTTTTATGGTTGTACAGCATCAAGAAGGGATTCTGTTGCAATATCCATCTTGTAATTACCAAAAAGCGACAGAACAATCTACAATTAATTCTTCATTCATCCACCCCTCCTCTATCCATCCATCTCCTTTCTCTCTCTCTCTCTCTCTCTCTCTCTCTCTCTATCTATCTATCTATATCTATTTATCCATCCCTTTTTCCCCATCACCTCTTTCTCTCTCTATCCATCCATCCATTCCATCCATATAAATATTACATAAAGAGTGTAGGTTGGGGTACAGCGGTATCTGAAGATGCCCCATCATGCGGGTATCTCCAGCATACGCCCCCGCGCCTCTGCCTATGCAGGCCCCCGCCCATCGAGCATCACTCTGCCTCGTCACGTAAACACAGCAGGGCTGGGGCCACCGAGGCCATTTTCTCTCTTATTTTAGGGAAGAACTGTGAGCTGCGGACATAAACGCGCCACTCAGTAAGTTTAACTAAAGCGTTTATTCCCTCAGTCACCCCCCTCCCCCCTCTGTCGCAGTTTACTCTGCTGACATCCCCCTTTTTTCTTCTCCCTCTTCTATCTTTTGATACGTCACAACATCTTTGTCAACAGCATAGATTTGGGTGGCAATGAGCAGTGAGCTTAAACCAAGCAGACATCTACAGAAGCCCATCAACAGCAGAACCCGCCCAACATTACTGCGCATTACTACAACCAGTAGAACCAGCAGGTGTGGCCAAAAGTGCCTCCAAAATCACAAGGAGCCCCCTTCCACACACACATGCCTGGTTTTCTTCTGCAGTAATAAGAGAAATGAACAAAAATACACAAAAAAGAAAGTGAAATGAAATGATCCAGGCAGCCTCACCTGATCCCGTGGCGCGCGGACCGCCGTCAGTCGCCTGATGAGGTGCACCTGTCTGCGTACCTACAGCCTACTACTCTGGTCTGTGGACCCCCTCGCTGGGACTGGCTCACTGCTGCAAAGGCACTGCGCGGGTCTGATGCCCCCTCACTTCTTCTTCAATGGAGAGAGAGAGAGAGAGAGAGAGAGAGGGAGAGAGAGAGAGAGAGAGAGAGAGAGAGAGAGAGATGCTCTGCCCTCGCCAAAGATGGCTGCTGCTTTGACGTCAGCGCCTTTTAATAGCAGTCTGGAGGAGGAGGGAGGAGGGAGGAGGGAGGAGGTTAGCGTAGAGGAAGAGCCCAAAACACACGCAGTAAAACCAGCACAGCAACAACACGAGCATCAGTGAGCCCCATTCACGAGACCTTTTCCTCATTTCACCCCAAATGTGAGAAGTGCATCAAATGGACGAGTGTAGGCAGAAGAAAGTTAACTTTGTAGTACCACTACAGACTGTAGTCCATCTTTGTTCACCTGTTCTTCACGGGCAGGACCCCCTACAGAGCTGTTGGGTCATTCTTAGTGACACTGACGTGGTGGTGCTGGTGTGTTAGAGTGGATATGACACATTGCAGAGCTGGTTATGTTTATTAAACACCTCAGTTTCACTGTTGGAGTTAAAATAGTGCACCAACCAGCCAACAGTGTCAGGACTATAGGACCAACATACCACCACCACATCAGTGTCACAGAGTTGCTGTTATGCTGTTGGGAGGATCAATGTATGAGAAGTCCATTCTCAGTACCTTCACTACAGCAGCTCTAGAACATCTCACAAAGTTAGTGGTTTCTGAGAAAATACCTCCACCATGCTTCACCTGGTCAGTGACAAATTTTTGAATTCAGAGATGGGGGTGAAACAACTGGCTTGAGTGTGTGTGTGTGTGTGTGTGTGTGTGTGTGTGTGTGTGTGTGTGTGTGTGAGGGGCTTGAACATAAATTAAATGATTATTAATTATTAATAAATATTAATAAGCTGTTAATAAAATATAATAAATAATATTTTATTACCGCGACCCTGATAAGGAATAAGCGGGTGTGATAATGAATGAATGAATGAATGAATAATACATATGAGCTACTATTAATAATACACTAATAATAACTAATAAAACTTATTATTAATAATAAAAGAGTACAATTCATTAATATTCATTATTAATAAATAAATAATAAATTATTAAATTCAACATTTAACTTTTTCAGTTCAGCTTGTTTTCTTTTAGTTCTTCTATTTTCCTATTGTTACTATTAAGTTCACTGTTTACTTTGTGGTTTGACTGGTTGTAAAGCATGTAGCATAAACATATCATCCAAATCTGTGTTTCACCTTGTTAGTCAACTTCACTCCAATTAATTTCCACCAATTATACTTATTTTTGGACTGTATGGTCAATAGAGCTCATTTACATAAAATTATACCTCATTTTTTAGTAAAAATAAGCAGTCAACATGGGTCAGTTTGACCCAAAGACCACAGAAGGGTTAACTATTAACATTTCAACATAATCAACTAATCCAAAGCTTCCAAACACAGACACAGATTTAAATGCTCAACGTGTTAATAACTTAAAGTGGCAGTTAGGACTCCTGGCTAACTAACGATGTTTACATCCAGATGGAGTGACAGTGGGGACAGCCAATCAAGAGGGTAGCAAGAAATGGCAGAGCCAATCGATGAATTAGTGGGTGGTCTAAAGGGAAACAGGCTTGAGCGGTCGTTTTCAGCTTGGTCCTAGTGCTTTATGTGTTTCCATAATATAGTGCAACAATGTATTTGGATGGTAAAAACTGCAGGGGACCAAAACTGCCTTTTGCGTCCATGCACCCAGTACCCTATTATCACTGACATCAGTCACATCATGTCCTTTGCCAGTGATGATGGTTTTGCACTCTGCGACAACTGACTGGTGTGCTCTCTTATACATGCAGTAAACCTATTGCTTACTTTTAATATTGATATAAACTGTTCTGATTGGATGCCCCATATTATGGCTAATTCATAAAATATCTCTGAATGAAAACTTCCAGCGATCTTCTTAGGCTGTATGTTTAATGTTGGCTGTATGAAATGGTGATTAAATTTAAACTTTAACCATGTTGAGTATAATAAACTGAAAGTTTAAGGGCCCCAAGTGGCTCAGTGGGAAAAGACGCTACCACTATGACCCGAGGATTGCGAGTTCAAATCCCGTTCATGCTGTTTGCCATCAGCAGCTGTGGCCCAAGAGAGCAAAAATTGTCAGTGCTCTCTCTGGGTGGGTAGATGGCACTCTCACTCTCCCCATCACTTTCACACTGCAATGTCCGCTGGCTCAGGCATCTACTGATTGGTCCAATCGGAGCTGGGGACCCTGTGTGCCTTCTTCCGAGCGCATTAGGCTCTCTAGTGATGGTGTATCAGCCGTGGCTCAAAAAGAGGCGGTGGCTGCATCACACGCAATGGAGGAGGCTTGTGCTTGCCTGCACCCTCCTAGAGTCAGGGACATTGCAAAGTGATGGGGAGAGGCCTAATGGAGGGGATGGGCTAATTGCCTATCGCTACATTGGGAAGGGGATAAAAATGGGCAAATACCTAGAAATAAATTATAAAAATAAATAAATAAATAAACTGAAAGTTTAGTTTTCTATGATATTGGCACTTTACAGTGGTCCTTGAAAGTTTGTGAACCCTTTAGAATTGTATGTATTTCTATAAACATCATCAGATGTTCACACAAGTTGTAAAAGTAGATAAAGATAACCCAGTTAAACAAATTAGACACAAATATTATACTTGCTCAGATTGTGTACAAATGGAGGAAATTCAGGACCATTGTTACCCTCCACAGGAGTGGTCGACCAACAAAGATCACTCCAAGAGCAAGGCAAGTAATAGTCAGCGAGGCAACAAAGGGCCCCAGCATGTAAACAATACATTATATTATGCAAAAGTCTTAGATAGCTAAACATCTTATTTAAAACCATTTACCTTAGCAGTCATTGTGCTCTTACTAGTAAAAACCTCAGACATCATTAGAGTAAATATGAATATTATTGATACTTATTCTGTGTTATTATATTAACACTATTATATACACTGAGCATTTAAACCCAAATACATGTACAAGTATTGTGCTGCAGTTGGAGTGATCATGTCGCTTAATACAGTCCATGCCACATGTCTCGCTAGTGTCATCCAAGGCCAAGATGGATATTCACACTATGAGGTAGGTGGTCATTATGTTCTGATATGACAGTGTGTATAATCAGTTCATTTTCACATTTGCATAAATATTTGCATATGAAATGATAACTGTTATTACTATTACATAGGCAGGTAAGCAGCAAAGATAACAGTTCATCACACATTATTATTCAATATATAAAGAGAGAAGATGAAACATGAAAAACAGCAAGAAAATGAAAGAAAAAAAGAAAACAGAGGGAGAAGAGAAGACGTGGACATCTTGAAGTGTTTCTCACGTGTCTGTCAGTCATATGTGAGTGTTATTTACTGAATAAATTGACAGTGAAGGTTGAGCAGAAGCTGCTGGAGTTACACAGCATCAGTATCGTCCACACAGCCGGCACAGTGACGGCTTTAAAACACAGAGGAATGACTTGCAGAAACTGAAATAGGTCAGAGGGTCCTTCACACACAAGCGCTCAGTCTGATTGGACACACTGGTTTCTCAGTTAAGCATGCAAACGATAAAGTCCCAACAGTTTTCCACCTTAACGAGCACTCCGGAGTCCATCCACAGGGGATATTGTTATAATACAATCATTTGGAAGCTGAACTGCACCATGACTGTGCAAATATAGACCTGAGAAACGATGCTCTACACTCCCACACGTCCTGGTGAATCAGCGTTCTGCTCTGGCCACTGAAATGTGATGTTTCTAAAATATGAACATGTTTCAATGTTCGTTTATATGAAATGACCACACCAACCAAACATGCCAGGCTTGTGTGCAAAATCACTATTCCAGTCATCCCAACCTGACAAAATTAATTTCACAAGCAGCTGAAATGAGCTTTCTTTTTAAGGTGTCTGGGCTCTCTCTTAGAGACAGGGTGAAGAGTTCGGACATCTGGGAAAGACTCGGTGTAGGGCCGCTGCTCCTCCATGTTGAGAGGAGCCAGTTGAGGTGTTCCGGGCATGTCCAGCTGGGAGGAGACCCCGGGGAAGACCCAGGACACGCTGGAAAGATTATATCTCTCAGCTGGCCTGGAACACCTTGGAATCCACCCACATGAGCTAGAATAGGTGGATGGGGAGAGGGACGCCTGGTCTACTTTGCTTGGGTTGTCTGCTACCCGGACACGAATAAGTGGAAGATGATGGATGGATGGATGGATGGATGGATGGAAGTAATTAGCATGATATTGTTAGCCTAATGCTAACTGCTGTTATTCACTTTCTTTCACTGACTGAAGTGTAATTTCTGCTGAATTGTTAGCTAAACACAAACCAGTTGAATGATTTATTGCTGTTATATGCCTTCATATCAGAATATTGTGACCACCTTAAGGCCCAGACGTAAATGTTCACTCAACTGTGATCCCCCACACCTTGCTTGTTGTTCCTGTGTTCATTATAGAGGTTAACTAGTCCACTGAGGTGTGTCGATTACTCTGTCTCACTCACCAGAGTTGTCCTTAACTTCTGGCATCAGTGGCTCATGGGGCAACACACTTATGCTGTTGGGAGGCTCAATGTACAAGAAGCCCATTTTCAGTACACATTCACCACTGTGACCCACAGAGTTCATGGTTTCTGAGATGCTGCCTCCACTACGCTTTACACATACCTTATTATCATCAGTGTTGGGAATAACGGCGTTACGTAACGATGTCATTTTGTCAGTAACGGGATAAAATAATTAATTACTTTTCCAGTCGTTATAACGCCGTTGACGTTACTGGTCATTAAAAGCGGTGCGTTACTATATATTGATATACTAACAGTAATCCGAGCGGACCTCTGCCGAGGCTAGTGAGGAGTAACAGGTGTTACACCGAGAACTGTGACCTATCGAGATCTGTGACTTGATAAAAGAAGTCACAGATCTCGATAGGTCACAG
>BRDA01007612.1:31762-43687 GCA_036984385.1 Crenuchus spilurus | reverse complement strand
TGTGTGTGTGTTCTTTATAATTTACTTATTCTTACACTATATTATTATAAAAAATTGGAATCTTATCACTTTACATCATTTAAATTTATCAGCATACTGAGCTTGGCCATGAAATGTTGATGTGGATGAGACGAGCAGAGCTGTAGCAGAAGCAGCTCAAGCTCTTCCAGCTCCTGGACTCTTCAGACACGGCATCATCAGCAGCAGCAGCAGCAGGAGGAGGAGAAACAGCAGCCACAGCCCAGACTTCTTTCATCTCCTCTGGATGTGGATCAAGCAGTGTGTGCTGCAGGAGCTCCTCACATCTCTCTCCCCCCTCCCCCCCTCCGCCCCTTCGCCTCTTCCTCTCCTTCTCCTCATCTTCCTTCATCTCCCACCCAGGCAGCGGGCAGCAGCTGTAGGAAGCACTGATGTAGCCCAGCAAATGTGCCTTATAGAATCCTGCATGTTTCACCATCAACACATTGTTCAGAAGACAAAAACAGTACACTGAGGCAGAATGCTCTGTGAGGGGACAAAATGAGACCCAAATAAAAGAAGAAAGTGCACAGTGCAGAACAGAAATCCTCCTCTGGGGTCTGGGATAATGTCTTCCCTTTGTTTCAGTTTTGTTAATGAAAGCAGGACTGCATGCAGTGACCATTCATCTGGCTGCCCAGCATAGGTTAGAATTTCTGATGATAATCATATTTATTACCAAGCAGGTTAAAGTGGAGAACTGAGCAGGTTAGTACAGGCAAATAGCTTAAGCCTACATGGGAATAACCATATTTTTAAGGCTTCGAATCGAATACTGTTGCATTTCGTTATGGTCATAATATCTGCATTATTATGGTAATAATAATAATAATAATAATAATTATTATTATTATTATTATTATTATTATTATTATTATAGTAATAATCATCATCATCATCATCATCATCATCATAATAATAAGATAAATTGTGTCCCCGCCAGGGAAAACCAGGTCACAGTCATTCTTTTTTTTCAAAATTTGTTTTTTTCAAAACAACTTTTTTGTGAATTTAAGTTTTGTTTTTGATCAAAATATGTACTACTATAGATATCTGAGACTGTTATCTTTCATTTACAGCAATAATACTGAGTGGCTCAGTTTTGTCGCTAATGTGAGTGACACGATATTGACACGATACCTCAATAAGTTGCCCCGTGACTTTGGCCTGGTTTTCCCTGGTGGGGGTCACAATTTATATAGGGCTTTTCTCAAAGCCTAGAACACAAGTATGATTCTAATATGTAAGTTATGTTGTTGTGAACCTACGTACATGTCCTTAGAATTTAAAGAACACTTAGATGTAGTTTAAATTGTTCTCTGATGTCTACATAGAAGGTAATATTGTCTCTTCCTGGATCAAGCCATTTTCTCTTTTACTGCGAGCTCATTAATGATTTGATTAGCTGGTTTATAACTGTGCAGCACACCGGAGTTAAAAAAACCCAGAAAATGTGTTGGAAATTGAACGACTCTGATAGAGGGAAGAGAGAACTGAGGAAAAAATGGAAAGGAGAATCAACTGATGAGGATTACATTTCAGGAATGGTATGATTATTGCTTTTCTTGCATATATTGCAAGGAGAGAGAAGAGCTTAGTGGAGAGAAAAATGTCTTATGAATCAATTGGTTGGTGTGGCAATATCCCTTGACCAAGCGTGTGTGGGAAATAAAAATGGTAATGGTGGAAGCTCTGCTCTGACTGGCTGGTTTGCAGCCCACATGTAAAATAACAAGCTTCTATTTATTTTTCTTTCCTATTTTTTCTTTTGTTAAATTAAGAAAATGTAGAGTAGATGATAAAGACAGATGTGGAATGAAAACAGCATCTCTTGAAGATGTGGCAAAATGAGGAAATTGTGGGAGAAACAATGCATGGTATGCAAGAGAAGCGAGAGAGAGTGGAGGTGATCCAAGAGAAAAGCTGTTACAAATTGAATTGATTGCATTGAGAGGATGTTTGCCCAACTTCACAGGGTAATTGAAACTGTAATGGTACATATACAGGTGTTGTACATAAAGTGTGGAGAGTCAAGACTGGTACAACATGAGTTGGTTATTGTTTATGCCGTTTGAAGGAGAAGACAACAGTGTGTGAGGACCAGGACAGTTTTCTATTCTTGAGCATCTTTAAAGAGCTCATTAGATAATATTAACTACCTTTCATTTACATTGCTACTGAAGAAATGGATTTTCTTTCAGTGTGATTTCTCTTAGCTAATACCAACAGTCCCAAAACATTTACACAGCTAGGAGGAGATCGTCAGCATAAGCCAGTTTCTGAATGGCAGGTTTGTGATCCAGATTCAGATTTGGTTCATTACGGGTTATGTTGATCATCAAAGGACTCAGCATCATTCATCAAACTCCAACTCTCACAAACTCACTGACTGTAAAGTCATACTTCCTCTACTGTCTGCTGTAGCTACAGTTCACTTCACTGCCTAAAAACAATCATAGTAGCATCTGAAGTGCCATGTGTGACATGAGCATTGGCTTATTACCAATGCCCAATCTGAGTGCTCTGCCCACACAGAACACAATGTTTCTGCTTATGTTTTCCACTCTATGGTAGCCCACAGAACACAGTCTGGATCTTTGGAGCTCACGACTAAAACACTGTCTGGTTTTCCACTGCAAGTCAGTGATTTAAGAACAGATGGGCAGTGCACTGTATATAAACAACCTATAATTCCCAGAAATCTGCTGATTTTATGCTACTTCTTTCCCAGCCTTTTCATTTTCTGTAGGGTAATGTACACACTGTCATGTTATGAGACGTTTTTCACCACAGATTTTTAAGCCTATAGATCCCCTCACTTCAGCTCGGGAATGAAACAAGAGTATAAGTCATTGCTTCTCAAATAATCTAGACCAAATTTTACCTCAGAACCGAATGTGGGAGAAAAAAATCAGAAGCTTGTAGCAACAGTGATGTTTTCATTCCATCTTAGATGAAATTCAAGACTGCAGTTTGGCCAGATTTTGGCCCTGGTGTGTTATTATCCAATTATGTCATATAGAGACGATTGTGTTGACTGATTGTGAGAGAAACCTGTTTTCTGGTTGAGGAAAAACTCAAGCAATGCATCTTGAACTACTCAAAAGAATTTCATTGTTTTGGGTTAAAAATATGAAATAATATTACAACAGATCTGGCAATTATACAATAACTTGAAATACCATCATTTAAAGCTATATTTCAACAGATATTGCTATATTACTCTGCATTGACTGGTAGAACAAATAAACTTTGAGAGTGTGGCATTTAAACACCAACATACTTCTCCTTATAGTCATCTATTTGCTTGGGTCAGCAATTTGATTACATTCACCTCAACAACTAGCATCAGTTCATTTTCTCTGATATGGACAAAGGTTTTTCCATCAAAACATTGTCGGAGTCAATCAAACTATTGCTTAAAGTGCTTATAATAGTGTATGCCAATCATCCACAATATGAAACCACTGACAGGTGATGTTACAGTGGCACCTGTCAAAGACTGGGATATAATAGGCCACTAGTGAGCAGTCAGTTCTTGAATTTGATAAGTTGACAGCAGGAAAATGGACAAGCATGTGGATCTAAGTGTTTCTGAAAACTGTGATGACTCCAAAAATATCTCCAAAAATAACAAGTGTGTGGGGTGTTCTTGGTATGCAATGGTTAGTACCCAACAAATGTAGTCCAGGGATGGATGACTGGGAAACCAGTGACAGGGTCATGTTCACCAAAGACTCACTAATGGAGGTGGAGAGTGAAGGGAGTCTGGTCCGATGCCATAGAACAGCTATTATAGTGATAAATAGTGGTGAGTGACCAGTTTTAGCTGGATAATATGATCTGCCACACTGCAAAAAGTTCAAGGTTTCCCTCCATATTCTCCAGATCTCAATACTATTGAGCAACTGGGGATGTTCCGGATGTCCACGTCAGATCCATGTCTCAAACTTACAGGACTTAAAGGGGATATATTATATCTCTTTAAACAAATTAGAATAGGTCTGTGGGCTATACAAAACATGTTCATGAAGTTATTAACACAAAATCACTTTCACATAATGAGCCATAAAGGGGTGATGTCACTTTTCTGCAAATAAGCTGTTGCTGGCCACGCCCCAACACCATTACTACACATGAAAATGACAGAACACAGAGGCGCTATTCAACCTTATATGTGCCACCATGACTCGGACCCAGAGCAAGCAGACCTTCACGAAAACAGCAAGCTCTCTCTCTCTCTCTCTCTTTCACGAACACTCATACACACAATCTCTCACACTCTCTCTCTCTCTCTCTCTCTCTCGCACACACAGTAATATGGTGGGTGAGTGGAAGACTTGCCAGTAGTCATAGTGCTCGTTGTCTATGCACCTTGCTTGTAAACAAAGCCAAATTACCAATATCTTCAACTAGTTTAGTGGGTGGGGCTCTGGTGGGGGTTGACTGGTGAGGGGTGGTGCCAGGGCAGTTCTATGCAAATTTCCTTATTGTGACTTTACAATAAGAGACCTTTCATATAGCTCATAGAAGCACATGAATCCTGACACCAAAATCTTTCTCTCAGAAAATAGATGGCTGTTTTTGTGCTTGGAGGGTTTATAGGAGCAGTAGAGACCCAAGTGGAAATACAAAAGCACAAGAGTTTTGCATAATTTGCCCCCTTTAAAGAATCTGCTGCTAACATCTTGATGCTTTCAGAGGTCTTGTGGAGTCCACGCTTTAACAGGTAAAAGTTGTTTTGGTGGCACAAGGTGGAATTGCATAGTAAGGCAGGTATTGCTGAGCTAATGTCATAGCTGATTGGTACTAGTGCTTCTCCAAAAATGAGAATTTTGTTGAAAAGGTCAGGGTGGTTTTTGGGTTTGAGCAAGGCACATAATTCTTAACTGCTCCCCAGGTGTCGTGGTGCCCATTTTGGGCATGTGTGCTCACTGCCATCTAGTGTGTTTGCTGTTGTGCTTGTTTCACAGATGAAATTCCTTTGTCTGAAAGCACATTGATCATGATTTTGGCCTGAGTGTGAACAATCATTTGTGTCTTTTTTTATTTAAACCTTAAACCCACTGACTTTTATTACTTGTTAGACGTTTTAAAGTGTATAATTTTTGATGTATGATGACTATGTTCAGATACACTCACTATATATGAAGGAAGTTGTTGTTTAATATTGTTTAAAGCGCACACAAATAATAGTCCGAACTGTGTAACGGATCTCCGGATCTGGATTCCACGACGCACTCCGGATCCACAGGAATAGAGAGTCCAGGCCGGGCTTTATTGCGCCTCCTGCTTCTCGCTCCCATTGTGATGCTGCTCCGGCTCGCGCACTTCACGCGGAGTTAGCGCGAGCGTGGCCAAGGTAACGACAAACAGGAGTAACCGCCGCCGCGGCCGCTTTTAGTGGATTTTACCTGAGAAACTTCACCGATAAACTATGCACGACTGCTTCCTGACTCTGACAGCGGAGTTTGGAAAGTGGGATTTCCTTCGCCGACACAGTTAAGAAGTTAACTTGAGGTAATCACTGAAGTTTTTCCTCCTCAGCGTTTACAAGCCGAGCCATCATGGCGTGGCGGGCTGGCGCTGTGACTTCTCCTCGGCTCGGCTCGTCGTCGCGGGAAAGTCCTCTCCAGCTCTGTCCGAGGCGGGTTAAGGTCTTTAGCCGCGGGTTGGTAGCTCTCCTGGCGCTCCTCTGCGGTGGACTTGTGAGCGGCGAAAGTGAGTTTTCAATCCTGGAGGAAGCCCAAGTTTTGGCCGTACAGATGAAGAAACTGTCCGCTCAGGAGCTGGGAGTTTTCACCATGCAGGTAAAGTTCACGTCTCAATGTTCCTGACACCATTTTTCACCAGTATTGGTTGACTGTAGTGCTACACGTTTGTGTATTTGTGTGTAGTTGTTTGTGTTTAGTCTGTACAGATTGGGACACTGCAGTTAACCCTTGTGTTGTCTTTAAAAGGCTCCAAAAATGAGGAAAAAAGCTCTGAATGACCAGTTTCAACTTGAAACTTGTTGACTTTTTTACTTTTTGCATGTCTGCTAATTTCTGAAACACAATATATTGTGTTTAATTCAATATATTTATTATTATTATTATTATTATTGTTATTATTGTTATTATTATTATTTAGTAGTAGTATTTATGTTGACACACAGTGTTCCCAGAATGTAAAGACTGCTGCTGTCTCTCTTGTGTTATACAATATACAGGTACATATAATTAGACCATACACTATAGTGAACAGTACAGACATAGTAAATAAAATGCTTCTATATAGAACCATAAACACTGAAAGAACGGTTCTTCAGGTTGATGAGGAAAGGGATCTATATAGCCCCAAAAAGGGTTCTGTTATTACGATATCAATCTTGTAGGGTAATAGATGAACCCTTTTTGGTTCTATATAGAAGCATTTTCATAAAGGTTCTGTATAGAACCATCTACCCGTAGTAGCCACAAATATCTAGTAATGAAAGCAACTATGGACGGTGTTTTAGTGAAAGTGATTTATTAAATATTGCACTGTTAAAGAGGGCAAAGCCAGACATTCGCAAACTCAGCAAAGAATGAGTTTACAATTAATCACAGTTGCTTTATTTTAGAGGTTTAGTGAAGGTGGGTCATTATTGACTCCCTGGAGAAGGAGAGTGCACAGAGTGTTAAGGCTGCACGAGGATTATGCTAACTTCCAGTCTAGTCTAGCTAACCTGCACTGTGAACAGTGATACATGCTCATGTCTTGAAGATTTCAATGTTTTTGCTCTTTATGTTGGCTGAAAATGAATGGGGTGCTAAGTTGCAGGTGTGACCTGTTCTTGCTTTGAAGTTTAAAGGGTATAATATGCACATATCAATAAATGCAGGTGTTAAACAGAGTATATGACTGTAAATTATGGACTAGTGCATTGGAGGTAAAGAAATATGGTTTTCTATTAGATGGTGAAAGAAACATGATTATGAAGAATGAAAATATTTTTTTGTTTGTTGAGCAAAGGGTTTTTTATTTTTTATTTTTTTTACATATTTGTAAAGCTATATGCTTTTAACAGTTTGTACAATTTATAGTGTTGTGGCATATCAAATTGTACCATAAATATAAAAGAGGTTCGTTTCAATATGCAGAAAACGGTTAATTACGTAATAGTTCGGTTCTTCCTTGTGACTCCAAAATGTAAAAAAATGTATAAAAATATTAACCTAAACCTACTTGTCTGTGCACAACACTGAAATGAAGAAATAGGCTTGATTTCACAAAGCAGTAGGCTTAATTTTTTAATTTTATAATTTAAAATTTAAATGTTAAATGTGTACCTTGGGAAAAAAAAAATTGCGTCGAGTGTCGATTCTTAGATTGACGACATTAAAACAAACCCTGGACGATTGTCTTTAGAAATAAATGAATAGTGAACACAAATGAAACGTGTGCTAGTTTCCAGAAACAAATGGCAGACTTTGTTGTGACGGTGTGATGTGATGGTGCTGGAGGAGTGTGAGGGAGTGTATACTTCATAGTGAATGGGCAGAGAAGGGGTCAGTGGGGGGTCCAGCCCAAATGGCCTTTCATCTCTGTGAAAAGCTGTAGAACACATCACACACACATCACCATCTCAGAGGAGCTGCACCACTCCCACCAGAGCTCCTTTGTCACACTTAGATGTTAATAATCTCTCCCTCTCTCTCTCTCTCTCTCTCACGCACACACACACGCACACACACACTTTTTCTTTCTCACACACATGGGCTCTCTTGCACTGTGTCAAGCTTTGGGGAAAATAAAGAGATGATTCTTGTCTCTTTTTTATCTACTTATAGGTCTGTGCTTGAACATTTTTGTTTTATTCTATAAACTACTGACTGAAAGTCTGGTCACAATTCCAAAATATTCCGTGTTTCAGACCTCAAATCATGCAAAGAAAATAAGTTCTCAGAGAAGGGAGATCTCAGAAATCAGTATTTGTTGAAAAAAGCCTGATTTGTTCTTGCTCTTCACCAGACTTTCACATTAATTGCGTGTGACTTCATGCAACTCATGGAGCAAAATGTCAAGCAGCTGATTTGATTGATGTCTTGTTATCAGCCATCTTCATCTTGATGGCATTGCAGAGAGTTCAGGTCTGGAGGTTTAGAGTGGTCTCTGTTTTTCCCCAGAGCTCTGTGTTCACACACCTGTATATATTTCTATCTAGAACAATATGTTCAAGGTGAATTCATACATCTGTCTGTACGGTTTGGCTCTTTGTTTTTCTCTCTTTGACCTTCTGTCTGTTTCGGTTCTCTCTTATTTTTCCTCTTTTCTTTCTCTCACATACACACAATCTCTTTATTACACACGCTTTCTCTTCTTCCCTTCCCTCACAATTGATAAATCAAATGAATAGTTTGCTAATTTACGCTATTTTTCCAGATACCCTTACAGCCGTTTTTAAATGTTTGCCTTGAGGTCAGCTTTGCAGCTGTAGTACAAGTTGTTAAATTTTTTTTTCCTCGAAAAAATAAAAAAACGAATGTTAATTTCAAACAGTTGTGTTAAATTGAGCTGTGTATTTAGTCAGACCAAATCCCCTCAAACTTGGGCTATCTGCTTCCAGTTTAAATATTCCTGTGCCCATGAAAACAATCTAGCCAAGCAGCATAGCCAGTTTCTTTTACACCTGAATGACAATCTTGGAGAAAAGAGGCTGGACGCGTCGTAGAAAAATCCCTGCAGCATATTTATTAATGCTAATATTTTTTCCCAGTTTAATGCAAAGAGACGTGATCTGAGTTTTATATTTCTTAACCCATCTGGCCTCCTTTTGGGAATGTTCTCTGTTAGTGTTGAATAGCATTCCTCCCACTCTGACTTTAGTGCATTTGATTTTCTACCCATATATGTCATATTAAGTAAATATTTAGTACATTTGAAACTTATTACACAGGTAAATTTGATTGGTGATTATTTAAATAACTTGTATTTTAAAAATTTTGCTCCTAGTAATCTAGCAGTGTGCAGTTTTCTTATATTCTTGCATCTTAAAATTACACTTAACATCATTTGAAAACAAATTACTTTATGATATTGTGTGTAAAAACTCATCCAGCTAAAGTAAATTTGCTCTCTTCTCTCTTTTCAGGTTTTATTCTCATATCTTAGTAATTTTTGTGTAAGTTGGTGCAGTTAGAGTTGGCAGTAGGGCTGCCACAAAATTATTTTTATAGTCGACAAATCACCGATTATTTTTGTGATTAGTCGACTAATCGGATCACACATTAGTTGAATATAAAACATACATCTTATTGCACTAGAATGCAGCTAGCTTAACTAAAAATAAAAACAATTAAGACCTTTAATTAAACCTTTAATGAAATATGCAGCTTGTTGCAACAAACAATTATTTAACTGTTTAGCATAAAGTGTAAACATAGCACTGGAACATAACATTAGAAACGTTAGCATTAGCATTCCTATTCAGACACATGACTGTTATAACGTTACAGAAAACACATGAATGTGTTCTAAGGCTGATGAATCAAATCGTCATCGCTAATGTTAACTTTTACAGCTATAAATATGAGTAAGCAGCAAGTTAACTCTCTGTTTACGCTCTGTTTAGCAGCTAACTAGCACTTTAGCTTACCGAGATAACGGTCCCTCTTCATCATTGTCACAATCAGGCACAACAGCTTCCTTTTCAGGAGCTCGTGCATCGCAGTTGTGCTGCCGTGGAGGCACATTTTGCCTTGCAGATATTACATTGCACACATTTCTCTTTCATTTACTTAAAATGATCTTGGCCCACTCTTTTGAGCTCCGTCGCGGGTACTCTTTTGAGCCTGTCTGTATATAATGTCCTGTGACGTCATCCACGGGCTACCCCGGTTATCACTACTGCGCATGTGCATCAAGGACAGAAAGGCAGACGCAGCAGTAAAAGGTGAGTACGCAGCAGTTTGGAGAGAAAACGAAAGTAAAAACAAAAACGACGCATCGACTATTAAATTAGTTGTCGACTATTTTAATAGTCGACATAATCGTGACTAGTCGACTAATCGTGGCAGCCCTAGTTGGCAGAAAGGCTGGCTTGCACAGTATCCTTCTCCATCTGCATTGTCAGTCAGTACATAATGCATAGAAATCATTATTAGCTTTCTTTCTGGAAATCAGTCCTTTGTAAGAAGTTTATGCAAGTTTGCTTTGAGTATGATATTTGTAAATATAAATATGAAAAACAGAACACAACTGCAGTAAAAACAACTCATGATATATCTTGGGAAACATGTTCATCGCTAATGCTGGTGAGAATAAATCGTTGCACCTTTATTTTTACTTTTTTCACAAAATGTAACTTAACAACAATGCAAATAAAAACCAACTTAAAATCAGAAAAATCTGAACTTTCACAACTAACTCTGCTTTAGTCTACCTCTGGATTCGCCAGAGGGCCAGTGGACATGCATTATGGTGAATTTGTCTCACTCACTGGTGAAAATTAGTCCTGCTTTGGGGGCTACTCCCTGGTGAAGTGGCCCATTGAGACAGCCCCAATGCAAATGACCCACCCAGCTAACAGCAGCCCATCCATCAACTGACTACGGCTGGAGCTCTTCCACAGCTCTTCCTGGGTGGTTCTCTCTTGCTCTCTCTCTATCTCTACCTTTCTCTACCTCCATCTCTCTATTTCTACCTTTCCCCCCACCTCTCTACCTCTGTTCTTGTAGTCACACAGCTTAATATCTGCTGAGTTTAACCAGGCTGAGTATGTGTCAGTAGCTTACTCGGGGCCTTTGTTGTGAAGGGAATGCTTGTTAAGCATTGATTAAATAGCTGTGGCGTATTTACAGTATGTGGTGACTGTTCATTAACTCTACTATTGTGACCTTCTGAACCAATCTGTCTTTACTCTACACGGTGGTTTCCTGATAAGGAGGAGAAAGGATGTTTCAAACAAATGTCTCATTTTACTCTGGCTAATCATGTAACTACAAAGCCTGACTCAAAATCTGACGTTATGTTGTGATTAGCTAGTCTTAATGGTCTATAAGTGTAATATTCCCTGGAGATGTGATGTCATTCCTTTGGCTAACAATTTGCAGGGGAATGTTTATGCAACCATACGAGTGTGATACATATGAACATGCAATTAAGTGGAATTTATCATTTAATATAGTTTAATTAATAAATTACTTATTGGAGAAACTAGTTTTTTGTCAAATAGAAACACTCATTTACATAAGTAACTTGTATTCAGATAACTAATTACAGTGGCACGTTAATGTGTAATGCATTATCACCTGGATACAATAAAACAATTGGATGAACAAGGCCAGACCTTAATTACAAGATCCTTTGTGTAGTACAGGTGAACTTTGTAAGAAATATAAAGATTTCAATTAAGTTTCATGTTGAAGGTTGCAAGTAGTTTTGAATAGGGCTGCGAATCTTTGGGAATTGAACTAATCGATCCAGAATCGATTCTTGGGGTCACAAATAAATTTTTTCCCAATTCTTTCAAATCGGAAAAAAATATTTTACCGTTGCAATCTCTGCAAATTGCATGAGTCACGTCAAGCCCTTTCTTACCCGGGTCGGGTTGACAGTAAAATCCAAAGTGTTTTCAAATGGTTGCTTTCAAAGACCGCGGCTTGGCTTGCATGCCTGTATGTAGCCCACGCTGCTTCCTTGTTTTGCCTAGCACTACGGTGGTTGAGAAGGCACATCCGCACCCGCAAAAAAATCGATTGAATCGTTGAATGTGAGAAACGCGATTCGAGTTCGAAGCGATTTTTTTTCCTGCACCCCTAGTTTTGAATACTACGGAGCCCCTGAAGGGACTTGATGTATTTTTTTTTTCAGATTATAGGGATATGTTTTTTTTTTTTTTTTTTTTTTGGATAAGTTTTGATGAACGTTGGAAGTTGTACTTTG
>BRDA01007612.1:3130-28090 GCA_036984385.1 Crenuchus spilurus | reverse complement strand
ATCAGAAAAGCCGATACCGATCAGTTAAAAAAATGCCGTGATCGGCCCGATCCCGATCTTTGAGATCGGATCGGGACATCCCTAGAAAAAAGTAAACACACAAACAGCTAAGTTGTTTGGTCTGAACTATTTATGACACGTCTTGGACATGTCATAAAATTACATAATTATGCTACTACTGTAAATGTACTGTATGTATGTATGTTATAAACACTGTTTGGTTATGGTGTTCAGTAAGCTGTTTTCCTCAGCAAACAGAACCAAAATAAATAGCTTAAACGTTAACATTTTAGTCATGAATTCTAAATTTTGTCAAATTGTCACGTGACAAATAATGATGCACTGTATTATTACTTAGTATAGAAGCTTCTGAGAGATGTAAAATAGGCATATTCAAAAACAAAATAAAAATATTCTCTGCACTGGCTTTATGGTAGCAGATGGCAGACTATTTACATTTTTCTGTACAAAGAAATCAACTTGGATTGTTCTCATTTTCTCATTTCATACAAATTCACTCAAATGTAGCTTTTTCCCTCATTTGTTTTGCCACCACATTTCAGAAGCTCTTCTTTTTCTCTCTCTCACAGAGAATTTTCAGCTCCTTTGTGTACACAGAGAAGACTTCAAATGGCGAGACGGAGGTGCAGCAGGTGAGTAAATTCTGTTTCTGTGTGTGTGCGCACGGGTGTGTTTAGTCTGTAGGGGTGAAGGATGCCAATTAAAATTCTGCACTCGCTGTCTGGTTGACTTTGAAGCTTACTTTTTCTTCCCCTCTGCTGAAACAGTAATTCCAAGCCTCAAAATATTGATTACAGAACGGCTCTCTCTAACAAGCACTGCAGGTAGACCTGTCACAGTCATGAAATTGTAGCTAATGATTAATTGGCATAAAATTAACAGTGGTTAACCATTTAATTGTCTAATTTTTTTTCATTGTTTGCCACTGAAGTATTAAACGTAAATTCCCAAACTGTAGGAGTAATATTTTGGCCTCTTATGTAACTAGAATACTTTTTGGGTAATGTAATATGTAATTTGACATTAAACTACAAACACCTTATATGAAATAATCGTAGTTGGTAATAAATAGTTTGCATCTGATTATTACAGATTATAATATAATTATTATAATACAAATTATTAGTAATTATGGACACTGATGATGAATAACTTGCAGTGTGAAAATTGTCAAGGATGCAGCTCTTACTCACAATTTGTAATAAATGAACATACTTAATATTAGAACATCATAAGCACATTTGATTTGATTTACTTGGCATGTGGTTCATATTTCTACCAATCGAATAGTAGTTATTTTTCTTTTTTTATTGTACTTCAGTTATGTGCATAGAGAATGAAAATACTTTTGTCAGCGTGGAAAACAAGCCAGTGCTAATGATTGTAAAATGCTAAATATCGGTTCTGATTATTGGTCAGGGTTGATAATTGGTCAAATGCATGTTTTTTTGCTGATTGTGAGTTAAGAGTGTCACGAGCAGATAGATGTTGGAAATTGGGAATAATGTTTCAATATCTTCAGTTTCCATTTTTAGCGCTTTTCCACCAACACGGAACCGGCACCGTTCTGGTTCAAGAACCTAATTTTGAACCGTTGGGCCAACGTTTCAACCAACAAAAATAGCGCCCCGAACCAGGAACATTCGTTCGCAGCGGGAACCAAAAAATACTTGTTTTTTCAGTGCGAACCAAACGCGCCTGCGCACTGAGGCGACTCATAGTGTACAGTGGTCCACTGAAGAAACTCAGTTTTTGTTATCTATTTGGTGTTCTCCGGAGTTTCAGGATTTAGCTATTTAGCTAGTTTTCAGGATTCAGGATTTAGCTAGGGGAGGTTTTGTTCGTTCAAGAGAGCGAGTGATAAATAAGCTAAAAAAGGACTACAGAGATTCTAAAAAGGAGCTATCGCGCAGTGGAGCTGGACGAGGGAATGTACCAACTCTAGACTTGACTTGTGAAGTGAAACAAACATTTGTACCAAGAGCACAAATGCTCGCAAGTAGTCGATGCGCTCCGCCATATTTGTTTATAATTCCGCTTTGTTGATGACGTACACCGTGACGTATCCTCGGTTCAACTAGTGGAAATGTGGGCTGGTTCACTAAAAAGCACCGAGGTTCTCATAAGACTGAACGGCACCAGTTCAAGAACCAGAGTTATTTTGGTGGAAAAGTGCTATATGTCCTGTAGGCCATATTTACGCTTACTGTAAGCTCTATTCTACATGCCAACATTAAGCTTCTGTTATTCCTAGAAATGTTAGAACATTCCGGCAGCAGCATACACCCCGTTCTGTTGAGACGCAAATTGTAACGATCATGAGTGGCAACAACCCAGCAACCGTTCATGTACACACTGCGTGTGTGTGTTAGTTGACTGGGAGAGTGTTGCAGTGAAAGCTCCTTCCCTCCCTCTCTATCACAAAAGCCCTGAGCAAGAATAGACAGGTTGTTAGTTTTTGCTCAGGTTTCCTTGCCAAGAGACACCCTTGTGAGCGAATTATTCCTGTATGATGCCCCATCTCACCTGCAGCTATTTACTGGCTGCTAGTGAGAGATTAAGCTGCTTGTTGGCAGCAGGTCTGGTGACAACTCGGCTGCTAATTGCTGTACTGGGTTTCCGGACTGGCTGCTGATAGACTGTTTTTTGCCTGCTGGGACAATCCAGCCCTAATCATGCGTAGGATTAAGTAATAGATGATTTATTTAAATATGATGGTATGATATGTGTATTCTAACAAAACAACATTCTAGAAATGTAAAGAAAATGTGATGTCTTAAGTAGAGTAGCACCAATTATCTAAACTTTTCTGTACTTACAGTTTAGAATCAATTCTGTACTCTAACTTGCACTGTTTTGGCAATTTTATTTTGCTGAAACCTGAAGACTTATGTATGGAGGACAGATTACATTTTTAAAAAATCAGATATGCTAGTTAAGCTGTAATGTTTTATCATCTACAATTACAGGGTTCGTACGGGTGCTTGAAATCCTGGAAAATGCTTGAATTTTAACGTTCTGTTTTCCAGGCCTGGAAAGTGCTGGAATTTTAGAGAAAGTGCTTGAAAATGCTTGAAATTCTAACTGCTTTTACTTTACAATAAAAATTATCTGATTAAATAAGTTCACTTAAAGAAAAAAAATTGCAGAGCGTAAAATAAAAAAGGTTTCGCTCGCGCCTCCATGTATGGCTGGATATTTTTGTTGGACCTGGCAACCCTGGTCGGTGATAACAGCAGTAACATGACGGGAGGCTGCGTTAGCTTAGCCTGCTAGCGTATTTATACGCACCGCCAGCTGGATAAGATAAACATGTAGTGAAGAACATTGGTATTTAAATTGTTTGAAACCGTCACCAATAAATCCATAATTCTTGCTATTTACTTACGTAGAAGTATTTTTTTTCTCAGTAGCATAGTCGCTGCGAAGTGTGGAGAATTGCAGTCACCGTATCATTAATTTACTACAGCTGAAAGGTGCTGGAAAAACTTGAAAATGGACAATGAAAGTGCTTGAAAAGTGCTTGAATTTTAGCTTGTAAAAGGTGTACGAACCCTGAATTAGTGCTTTTAGTTTATAGTTGTTAGAGTATCAATTTGATATCGAATATCATTACACTTGGCATCAATATCGCAATCAAAATCATGGCATTGTGACAACACTAGTCTTAAGTAAACATCACCCCTCCTACAAGATCAGGCTTGTAAAACCTCGCATGGAGAGATCAGATCTTATAGTTTGGAACAGAACTGGAGAATGTTCAACTAAAGCTTTTGCAGTAAGTGACAATAAAGTACATGTTGTGTCGCAACTAACATTACAAAACAGTTTGATTTCCACCAAGGTCTTTGTGCATTATAGGCTAGTTTTACAGAAGAATAATTTCTCTACAAGTTGTTTAATTTTGCTGTGCAGAAATTCAGGACGTGTTCCACTACATTCTCTACATATTTACCTTGCATGTTGTAAATATTTTAGATCATATGCAGGATAGACAGTCTTGAGAACACCACATATGAAGGTTTTTCCTTAGATTTTTTTCTGAGAAGAACCCGAATCTGCAGTGGACTACATGTTGTAAACCTGCTGGACGTAAAGACATACAGTCTCATAGAAGGCTTAAATTTGAGAATTTAATGAATGGATCATCTCAACTTTTCAAGTTGCAACTGCAAGAAATGTACAGTTACACGTGGTTCACACTACAGGGCAATCAGGCCGATTTTGAGGCTGCTTTGCTCCTCTCAAGTATCGTAAAAGGTCTCCCAATTTGTGATTGTAACCGATTATTTTCCCAGTTTTGTCCTGTAGTGTGGGGTGTCTATAATTTAATTTTACCCATCCGATCTTCTCCCAATGCAGCTGGGGGCACCTCGATTGTGAATCATAAATAAATAAAAAAAATTCAGCCACTGATTGTGCAAGTTCTCCTACTTAGAAAGATGAGAGAGGTCTGTAATTTTCATCATAGGTACACTTCACATTGTAGGATTTTTAAAGAATTTATTTGTAAATTATGGTGGAAAATAAGTATTTGGTCAATAACAGAAGTTCAACTCAATACTTTGTAACATGGCAATGACAGAGGTTAAACATTTCCTGTAAGTCTTCACCAGGTTTGCACACACTGTAGCTGGTATTTTGGCTCATTCCTCCATGCAAATCTCCTCTACAGCAGTGATGTTTTGGGGCTGTTGCTGGGCAACACAAACTTTCAGCTCCCTCCACAAATTGTCTAGGCCACTCCAGGACCTTTACGGAGCCACTCCGTCACTGCCCGAGCAGTGTATTTGGGATAATTTTCATGCTGGAAAACCCAGCCACGTTTCATGTTCAATGCTCTTACAGATGGAAGGAGGTTTTGGCTTACAATCTCACAATACATGGCCCTGTTCATTCTTCCCTTAACACGGATCAGTCGTGCTGTCCTCTTTGCAGAAAATCAGCCCCAAAGCATGATGTTTCCACCTCCATGCTTAACAGTAGGTATGGTGTTCTTGGGATGCAACTCTGCATTCTTTTTCCTCCAAACATGGCGAGTGGACTTGAGTACCAAACAGCTCTATTTTGGTCTCATCTGACCACATGACCTTCTCCCATGCCTCCTCTGGTCATTGGCGAACTTGAAATGGGCCTGGACATGTGCTGGCCTGAGCAGGGGGACCTTGAATGCCCTGCATGATTTTGAACCATGATGGCATACTGTGTTACTAATGGTTCTCTTTGAGACTGTGGTCCCAGCTCTCTTCAGGTCATTGATCAAGTCCTCCTGTATAGCTTGGGGCTGACTCCTGAACTTTCTCAGAATCACCTTTACCCCATGAAGTGAGATTTTGCATGGAGCCCCAGACAGTCATCTTGTGTTTCTTCCAGTTTCTAATAATTGTGCCAACAGTTGTTGCCTTCTCACCAAGCTGCTTGCCTATTGTCCTGTAGCCCATCCCAGCTTTGTGCAGGTCTAAAATTTTGTCCCTGTTGTCTTTAGAAAGCTCTTTGGAGTGTGATTGATTAAGAGTGTGGCCAATTGCCTTTTATAGACATAAGGTGGACTTGTAGAGCCATGGTAACAGCATGAGTCTTAATAATGTGTGCTGTTATAGTTTTATCCACTTCCTTTTTCTTTTTCATGGCTATTTTCTGAGAAAGCACTCGCAACTAGCATTGTAATGATTTTGCTGTCATCCTCCATGTTTGTTTACATGTAGTTCACAAGAAACTCCTGTTTTTTTTAGGCTTTGAGACGTTTGCATACTCGGAAAGTGTGGCGTTTCATTCAGGGCAGATCATATAGTGCGTGAGGCTTCATGACTAATAACGATCAAGGACAGAAAAAACCATGAGAAATGTCCTTGTGTGTCTCACATTTTCAACATCATTTAGGTTTAATTTGAACAATTCACTACTGTGAGCCAGGCTTTAGGTGTCTTTTCTGACTGGAGGTCATCAGAAGTTATAGACTAAGAACATTGAAGTAAACATATGAGCAGGATTAAATGACACAAATTGATAAAATTACCTTTAGAGGGAAAGAAAATAGCTTAATATCTGCAATATCAGTAACTGTCCTGAAAATAATTAGCAATTTAATGTACCATCACTTTAGTAGGGTTTATTTTACTTATTTTTTAAAGGGTTGCTTACAAAGTATCTCTACATTGATGCATGTAATACACTATATGTCCAAAATGTTAGTATACACCCTTTCTGAGGAATGTATTCGGCTGCTTGAAGTTGCACCCATTGTCACATCTGCAAATGCAGCTTGTCCAGTCCCTGTAGAGAAGTATTACAAATAGAACAGGACTCTCTGGAGCACATAAACATGAACCTTTTGGCACTATGCCTATGTCACGTGTGGTAGACCTCCTTACATTGAGCTGTGGAGCAATGGAACTGTGTTCCCTGGAATGATAGTGGTTGAGGATGAGGTGGTTGGTGATCATCCTGACCTCACCAACTCTCTTACCAATGAATGTAATCAAATCCTCACAGCAGTTTTTCAAAATCTTAGTAGAAAGCCTTCACTGGACAGCAGAGACAGTTACACCAACGATTTCTTTTTTAAATATTCCTGATTGTGGAAGAAACCGTGAATGAACAGGTGTCCCAATACCACAGTAAATAAATTAAATTCATTTTTTTGTAAGCCTTAATACTGTTACAGTTAAGATTACTTTCATTTAACCTGCTTCAGATGTATCTAGTGGTCTAAATAGTGAAATGAATGCATTTAAATTAGAGATGGGCCGATCGGCGTTTTTGAGGCCGATTTCGATTTCCGATCCCTTTTCAGCGCGATCGGCCGATAGCCGATACCGATCGAGGGCGGGGCTATATGCCATGCAAATCTAGGAGCAGTTGTTGGCACAAGCAACACGGAATATGCTCGAAACTGTTTATTGCCGTTAATAACAAACTCATGTGAACATCACATCTATAAAAACATTAGCAGTAAATGACCTAAATCATACAAATACAGCCAATATTGCAGTCATTAAATTTAGATTATTAATCAATTTAAAACGAAAAATACAGTAAATGAAATACAGGCAAAATTTCAGCCATTAAATGGAGATCCATGGTTATTTTACAAACGAAAAAACTGCAAGCATTAAGTGTATAATTATTTTAAAATCAAATTTAAATTAAAGTAAATTAAAAGGTCAGTACTAAAATCATTAAACCTTTAACCTGTAAATTATACAGATAGACAATACTGCAATTCTAATCATTAAACCTGCATGAATGATTATCAAACGAAAAAAATACATTATCAAAGTCAAAGTGCACCTATTAAACATAGACCCTTGTTTTAAAACGAAAGCTGCAACCATTCAATGTAGATCTTGAATTATTATTATTATTAACGAAAAACAGTAAGCTGGTTAGCCGTGCTAGCTCTGCTGTTTGCTGATACTCACTGTATTCAGTCACGAGGTGTACTCGTGTCATATCAGATTAGTAGTATTACATGTCTTTGTCTTGGTTCCTCCTCGAGGGACGTCGACTTTACAAATTTAACAAATTGCCTTGGATATGTTTTTTTCACACAAGGTAAAAAACTGCCAGACTGACGACATTCTGTATATCCGCACATGCAGCTAAACACAGTAAGCAGGTTCTTTAGCCACTCGCGAGTTCTGCTGTTTTAGTCTGTTTTTCGAAAAAAGGGTATGTATTTCCCTCTAGTGGTTCAGCTAGGAACTGCAGGGACCTGACAGGATGTGGTTCGCGGAGGGCTCCTCTTCCTTGATGAAACGCTAGCTGGAAATACAGAAATCTTGAGATCGGCTAAATTTCAAAAGATATCGGCCGATCGCTGATCGCATATTTTAATTAAAAATCGTCCGATACCGATACATAGCCGATCGATCGTTCCATCTCTAGTTTAAATAATACTTACTGTGGAAAAGGGAATTTGTTCCCCTACAGCACTACACAAAGGCCTACTAAAGTTAGGACTTTCCCTCACTCTGTTTTTCTTGGTAGCATGGAGACTCAAGTTTAGCTCTAATGGTCATACCTTGTGTCTGATTAGGTGTACACGGTCAATGGGTCATGGTCCATTTCTTCATTCCTGGACTGTAGTCTTGTTGGCAGATGTTAATTGCAGTATTTCAAGGAGGACTTTGTTTGCTGTAGTTATATACTTTTTCCCGCTTTCTCCTTGGATAAATTTTGTGGTTTAATCTCCAACTTTAACTGCTAGGTGAATATTTCTGTGCATCAGCTGTGAGATTGTTATGTTTGGCATGGAGTTTTTAATTTGTGCGTTTGTGGATGATTTGTATTGTGGTTGAGAGAATTAATGGCGTTTATGTGTGGGTTGGGCTCCTGACAGTGTTATTGTGGGTTCCTACTTTACTAAATGAACCAGTGGTGAGAAAAAAATGCTGGTTCTCCAGTAATTTATGTGCTCCACCTGGAGGAATCCTTATTGCTGAGCCGGTGCTGCTGGAGTTGTTCATTTCCCTCAGGGAACTCCTTACTGAATAAATAAACCAGAATTCATGGAAACGCAGTTATTCCACTATTATTCCCTTACACAAGAATCATGCAATCCCTGAGCTTGAAACAGCACGTTGATCTAAAGCAACCTCCACTGCGCTGGACACTCAGTTTCCCTTTAGAGCTTCCAGTCATTTGTCTATAGCCTGTAGCATAGGTGAAACTGGCAGTGCATGTCTAATGCTGATCGATTTCCAGTCTCCAAGGTCAACTCAAACTCTCTTTGATGTAGAATAAAGGCCAGGTCTGGGAAAGTGCATTAATCACGGACTTCACCTGCAGCTCTAATGAAATGAGACTTCTAGAATGAGCAAGTTGTGCCACTTCACTTTAGGATATTGGGTTATTTGTGGTTTACAAATGAGTTTTAGCAGCTTCTGAATGAAGCTGTGTGTAACGAATGTCATACATCATGACATGCTTTTGAAATGCTTCAGATTTTGGAACTAAGACGGTTTTCCCACTTTTATGCTGTCAAATTCTTTTTAATTTATACATGTCAGGCCATTACTGCTTCAAAAATAACACTTCTAGAAAGCTACAAAATTGTTTTCCCAAAGGGATGCCATGCAATAGTTTTGAATTTGTATTCCACAGTGTAGGTCCATCTTCTCTGCAGTTTGTATAAATGTGCTATTTGTATACTTAAATGACTGTAGTTACAATTCTAGGGCTCCTCAGACCTTAGGCAGTTTTAAAAGTGGACTTAAGACCTTTCTGTTTAAGAGAGCTTTTGAACTATAATTTTTTAATGTCCGAGTCTTACTTAGTATTATTATTTTTTAAATCTTATGCTTTTAAACTGTAGCACTTTGAGATTTCCAAAAATGTAAAGTGTATTATAAATAATATGGATTATTATTATTATTATTATTATTATTATTATTATGATTATGATTAATTCAATCTACGGGACTAAACCAGAATTGGAAAAACTCATCCACCCCTTTACAGTGGAATTTCAGTTATCGTTTGCTCTAGTTATTGAACAATTCGGTTATTGTCAACTTTTTCTGAGAAGTTGTCCCAGTTATCATTCATGCACCCGGTTTTCATCAGTTTGCCCCCATGACTCGCTTCTAATTTCACAAAAATAAAGCATCCACTCCTGTTCATCACTCACCCACTTGTGTCATTCATTCTGGCTTTGTTTCTTGTTGTTTCTCTTTGATAATGCTAAAAACAAATTGGAACATGTCACACTAAAGCAGACATGTCCAGCTCCAGGCCGGGAGGTCTGGATTCCTGCACAGTTTGATGATTGCCCTGCTCTGACACATTTACAGCATTTGGCAGACGCTCTTATCCAAAGTGATGTACAACAGTGCTTTGTCTTCATTAAGAGCATCATCTTAGCTAGTACAGACAGGTTAGAGTCTGAATTACTCTTCAGTTCCGACACTGTCGAAACAAAACCATTACTAATACCTAGAAATTGGGAAATAGACACAATAATACCCAATATAAGAGCATTACAATGCATTACAATAGGAGATATAAACTAGTGCTTGCTTAAGTGTTCAACAATTAAACATGCTCATTACCTGCTGAGCTGAATCAGGTGTATTTGATTAATCAGATCACCAAACTGTGCAGGAATCTGGCCCTCTAGGACTGGGTTGTACACCTATGCACTAAAGTGATGGTGTGCCCCACTACCGCCTAAAAACGGGTGCGAAAACAAATAGCAGCCGAGAACCCTGAGAATGGGTATACAAAACAAAGACTGCTGCTGGACCACACCGGCTCATTGTAAACCCTGTTAAATGTGCATTTCTTCATTTTATTAGTATTTTGTATTTATTTCTAATAGTTTTCTGTATATAAAAGGATAGTAATTCTATTAAAATAATATTTTTGTTAATATTTTGCAGTGTCTGCTGAATATTGCTTCAGTTATCATTCGTTTCGGTTATCATCAGGCACTTTAGAAGAGGTTAATGATGAAAGCCGAGGTTCCAATCTAATTCTAGGTTGATTATTGTAAACGTCTCCTCTCTGCACTTCCAAAGGAGTAGAAGACAAGAACACATTACCTGATTCTTAATTCCTTACACTGAGTATTGGTGTTTTATAGAATAGATTTTAAGTTTCTTTTACTGGTCTGTACATTTTAATGGTTTTATTTATCTTATCCAATATACTGCAGAGAAATGAGCACTCTTGCATCACTAGAAACCAGTCAGTCCTTCCTAAGATAAAAACTAAACACAGAGAAAGAAATGTTGGGCTACTATGCTGCTTTTAAGTGGAGCTGCAGATCTAGACACTTTTAAATCCAGGCTAAAGAAGTTTATTTTTGAACAGAGTTTAAAACTCTGTTCTCTTTGCACTTTTATTCTGTAACAGCACTATCAATAAATCAATCAAATTTTATTTATAAAGCGCTTTTTACAACTGATGTCACAAAGCAGGTTTACAGGGTTAGTAATAACAGACATCAAATCATTAATCCCTAATCCCCGGTGAGCAAGCCAACGGCGACAGTGGCAAGGGAAAACTCCCTCAGAGCTGGAGGAAGAAATCTTGGGAGGAACCAGACTCACATGGGGGACCCATCCTCCTCTGGTCTGCTAATTCTAAGTGTGTGATGAATCATAATCATATGATGGCCAGAAAGTCCATTTGAACTCCACTATTGTTCTGGTTTACTGTAAAATGATTTCTGATCTATTGTTCTAATCATTTTAGTGTTGATCTCTTTATATTCTTCAGGTTTATCTTTGTATTTCTTAATCTGAGCTTGGTGTATAAAAGATGCTATATAAATAAATTTGCCTTGCCTTACATGAGCTACATGCCAAGACTGCAGTTAACCAGACATACATGGACTTCATATGCATGACATTATTTAAAATCAGTTTGTTCTGTTTCAGCTGGCGAAGAAGATTCGAGAAAAGTTTAACCGTTACCTGGATGTGGTGAACAGGAACAAGCAAGTTGTGGAGGCTTCGTACACGGCCCACCTTACCTCCCCACTCACAGACATTCAGGACTGCTGCTCAATTCCCCCTTCCATGATGGAGTGAGTACTGTTCTGTTTTCCCGCAGAAGAAAAAAAACAGTAATCACATGCTGCCTCATGATTTCTGGAGGCGTTCTTCATGCTTATATGATACTATTTTTTTGTGAATGCTAAAAACTCTGCTAAATTGACCTTTGCATTTTTTTTTTTCTTCAGCCCCCCCACACACTCACTCGAACACAAAATCCATGACACTTTTTGCCTAATCTCCAAGTATGCCTGAATGGGTTTACATCTTTTCTAGGAATGGTTATCAGCATGTGTGTGAATGATTCACTGAATGGTTTAGCAGTGCACAGCTTAAGGCCTAATTGGCCATACGGATTTAGAGCTTTATGGCTCACTGGAATTTCTGTAACGCACTTGAAGAGGGAAGCATTTTTAAATGTCAGGAGTATCCTATCTCCAATCTTGGTGGAAAAAAGGCCCTCAAAGGCCAAAGCGCTCCTCAAATCGGGTTGAGATTCTCTGCTCTTTCAAGCCTAATCTCAACGGGAGCAGCTTGCAGAGTTCTAACAGCAATTTTTTTGGTTTGTGCAATCTTGCATCTGTCCTCTCCTCCCCCCGTGTCTCTCTGTCTTTCTCTGTCTGTCTCTCTCTCTCTCTCTCTCTCTCTCTCTCCTCCCTACCTTTATCTTCTCCCTTTGTTCTGCACATTCTATTTCCCTTCTGATCAATCCCTCCTTTTTTCCAGCCATCTTTCATCTGCTCATCAAACATCTTATTTCTCGATGAACCTCCTCTCTCTGTTCTTTCTTTTAGTTTCATGTGCAATGATAGTTTGAAGCCCTTTTTGCAAATGAAGTTTGTCTGTTGCCATAATGACGTCCGTATTCTGGTTCTTCATACCAGTCCACAAGTGTTTAGAGTTGGGCTTGAGCTGTGGCCTGCTTTGATCGGAGTGCTCCATCTAGCTAGTTTTCACACTGCCTAGAATGCAGATTAGCTTAATCTCTAGGAGTGTGTTTTTGTGGCATCAGTGTCTCCGGTTTTACTCACATGTACACACACTCAAGCCTGTGTAAAATTCAGGTCAGGCCCCTCCACTCTAGCTGCTTATGTTATGTTTTTCTTCACTACATATACGAATATATGAAAATTAGCTTTAAAATCCTGTTCACCTGCCCTGTCCTGGGCTTAGCTGAGATGGTATAATGCCCTGCCCTTCACCCAGTGAAGGGGTGGAGGTCTCGCCACAACGCTGATTAGGAGGAAGTGGAAAGAAATGGATGGATGGAAGCTATTCATCTGGGCAGTATGTTGTTTACTCAGAAAAACGATTATTAGAATAACTACAAATAATGTTCAAGTATTGATTTTCTGTGAATGTGATGGTTTAACTTTTGCTTTAAAAAATTTCTTCCAGTGGTTTGGTTATTCAGTGCTTTATTATGTTCAGTCAAGTGTGCTGCTGATTGAATTTAAGACACATGTAATGGTTGTGATGTACTGAGGAGAACATCTGGTAGCATAGTTCTTCAGACCATGCTTATCAACTTCTGATTTCAAAACAAGAAATTATAACTTTTTTATTAACTTAACAAGAAATCTATTACTTTATTTATGTGTATTTGTCTTTGTGATATTTGACATATGCGGTTTTTACAAAAACAAACAAATGTGCTGCCAAGTAAATTACTGTAAATAATGAGCAAAGTTTCAACTTTTATTTGTCATTTGCACTACATGTCAGGACATACAGTATGTGCATTACAATTCTTGTGGTGAGAGACATTGCAATAAACACTGTACAATAAAAGTTAAATATACATAAACCTACATACAATCTGCACAAAATTTGCATACTGTATAAACAAATGAGCATATGTACAGTGATGGATGTTCCTGTGTAAGAATTGATTAAATATTGCAGTGGGAGTATTATTGTCATTAACCACCCATCTTGTTCACTAGCCTGATGGCCTGTGGGTAGAAACTGTTCATTAGCCGGGTCGTTCTTGCCTGGATGCTTCGGTTCCTCCTGCCTGATGGCAGTAAGGTGAGCAATCCGTGTGCTGGATTACTGCTGTCCTGCTGGATTTTTTTGATCTTCTTTAAGCAGCAAGACCGATAGATGTCCCCTGGTGCATGAAGTTTATTACCTATTTTGGCCTTGCGGTCACAGGTGGAGCAGCTGCTGTACCAGACAGTGATGCAGCCTGTGAGGATGCTCTCTATCGTGCATCTGTAGAAGTTGGTAAACATGTGTGGTGGCAGACCAAACTTCTTCAGATTCCGCAGGAAGAAGAGGCGCTGACGTGCAGATTTCACTTGTGTGTTGATGTGAAGGGACCAGGTGAGGTCTCCAGTGAGGTGGACACAGAGAAACTTCACACTGCTGACTCTCTCCACTATGTCTCCATTGATGTGAAGAGGAGAGTGTTCCCCCCTCTGCAGCTTCCTGTAGTCTACTATCATCTCCTTTGTTTTGCTGACAAAAGTGACTAAAGCTATGAACATGCACTGAATACTATCCAGGACCAGGATTTCTTTATATGTGTATTCTACAGCACAAACAAAGTAGCAGGAGCTTCAGCAAAAATGCAAGATGAAGATGAAAGGGTGAATGTGTGTGTGTGAGAGAGAGAAGAGAGTGAGAGAAGATTGCCCCACTTGTTAGAAGGAGCTGCCTGATAGCACTAAAACTTCAAAGGACTCTCATAAACACTCTCAGACTTTCGGGAAGATTTGCAGTTTTCACTCTGTCAGTTTTGAAAAAAAAAGTATCTCCAAGGACAGAGCAACAGGAACATCACCGAGTCACTGGAAGGAGGTGAAATGATACTATATATTATGATACATACAGTGGTGCTTGAAAGTTTGTAATATTGGATCATATTCCTCAATAAATAAATGACCAAGTATAATATTTTTGTCTCATTTGTTAACTGGGTTCTCTTTATCTACTACTAGGACTTGTGTGAACATCTAATAATGTTTTAGGTCATTTATGCAGAAATATTGACAATTCTAAAAGGTTCACAAATTTTCAGACACCACTGTTTTTCATAGACCTGCAAATAACTCCACTTTTATGCAATGGCAGATATCTTTTTAGGGTGTGTTCACATTTGTCAACCCTGGTACGATTGCTCTGTTAATGTGGTTTGTTTAAAAAAAAGTGTGAACTCAACTTTCTTAACCATGTTCACACCAAGTAAGTGGTCTGAAACCCTCAGATCATCATATGTGACTTTTTACATGATGGTTCAATGATCAAAATGATAGTGTGAAGGCTATGTGTACTAGAGGTGTGAACCTTCACTGATCTCACAATTCGATTAAAATTATCACGTCAACGATTTGATTCGGTATCATGATACATCACGATGCGGGACATACATTTTCTGTGTTGTTTCATTTGGTTGGCAGGCTTTGCACACCACATTTTGTAGAGCTGGGTGATATGCCCAAAAATTTCATCACAATACATTTTTCTATATTGATCAATCTTGAGAATTATCAAAATATTAAATTTTCTAACACTGTCGTAGTTTTGAAATAGCATATTTCTAAAAACATCAGACTAAATACATGAAATGTTTCTATTTAAAATGTTAATTGCCAGAACATAATATACAGGAACACACAATGCAAATGACTCAAATACAGAGTTAAAGATTTCACTGGAACTAAATTTAGTAAATTTGCATTTTGATTCCCCTGCCAAGAAGAGGTAAAAAAATTTTTAAATAAGAAAATATAACAATGTAACACAATAAATTATTAAAAAGATAAAAATTCATATTGTAAAGTTTTAAACCTTTAGAACAGTTAATATACTGTAATTAACATATTAGCAAGTCTTTGACCTCTGACATATTTCATGTTGTGAGAAACACAAGGCGAGCACAGACAGATGCACATGCACAGCAGCGTGAAGTGCACAGTGACTTGTGCAGCTGTGCAAAGATGAAATGCAGCTGTGCTCATTTGTGAAATGAGCAGAGACACCAGCAAACAACAACAACTCGAGCTGAGAGACGATATGTGACCCCGCCAGGGAAAACCAGGCCAAAGTCACTGGGCAATTTACTGAGATATCGTGTCACTCACATTAGCGACAAAACTTAGCCACTCAGTATTATTGCTGTAAATGAAAGATAACAGTCTCACATATCTATTGTAGTACATATTTTGATCAAAAACAAAACTTAAATTCCCAAAAAAGTTGTTTTGAGGGGGAAAAAAAAGACTTTGGCCTGGTTTTCCCTGGCGGGGTCACATATCGTCTCTCAGCTCGAGTTGTTGTTGTTGTTTGCTGGTGTCTCTGCTCATTTCACAGCTGTTTCTGCTCGTTTGCTTGAGCGTGCGTTCGGTTCAACACCATTTTGGCTCTCATATTCGCTCCTCCAACGGAGCAGTTCTCGCACCCCTATCTCCACCATTTTTGCTATTACATATGCAATGAATGACATCACGTTATAATCGATTATGGTCTGTAACTGCATCAATGCTGAATTGCTGAAGCACACATCTCGATGCATCGATTATATGATTAATTTCAACACCTCTAATGTGTACCACGACTAAAATGTGACAACATTCTTAGTCCAGAAATAGGAATCAAACTATATTTACATTTTGAGGCATTTAGCAGATTTTTTTCCAGAGTGACTTGCCGCTGAAAGTTGCAGTCATGACCTGCCCAGGGATTGATCCGGCAACCTTCCGGTCACAAGACCAGATCCCTAACCACCAGACCACAGCTGCCGAACTACAAGTATAAACACAACCTTAAAGACTTCAAATCACTTTATCCATTCTGAATTCTCTGTTTAATTTCCCCAGACTTTCTAGAAGCTATTATATCTGGCCATATTAGACAGTCTTGTCTTAGTTGAATAACTGTTAGCTGCTTTTCTATGGACAAATGTGATCACATATTTGTATCATTTATATGGTTTATCTGTATTTATATGTTTTTGTCAACTTATTTTAGAGGCTTAGTTTTAACCCACACGTAAAAATAGGGGATGGAGATGGAAAACATATACCATAAGTGTACATATTTGACATGTAAGTCTGTTGTTAGTGTAAACAGTTGTGAAAAATGTGCTTTCGAGTGTTTCAATTGTAATGACGAAAGCAGGATTTTTAAATTCAAAATGCTTAAATGCATTGTGAGATGTTTACAACCCAGTTTCCAGCCTACTGTGTACCCCAGGCAGTATAATCCAGGATTAGTTTCTGTGTGTGTTTTAAAATAGTGCTAAAGTGCAGAAAATAGTGTTCAAAATCCAAATGTTTATAGCGATCACTTTTGTAAGTAGTGTTGAAGTGAATGCACGAGTCTTGGTGTGACTGGAAATGCGCACAAGAATTGATGAGCAGTGGGATTAACAACTGACACAAGACATGCTTTTATGAATGAACAGCACTCTGTAAACTTAGGCCAAGAAAAACAAAGCTGAGGGCTTCTTGCATCTGTTAGTGTTGGAAATGGAATATGTGGGAAGTGAAACTCTTACTTAAGGCCGACATAATAGTAAGAGTAAGAATTTTGCGCCACGAGGGAGAAAACAAACATCTTGTGACGTTTTTTTTACAATTGCATTTTTCACCATCGAAAGAATCAATTTTTTGGAGTTTTAGTTTTCTGTATAATGTAAGGTCAACATTAGGTCATGCTCCAAAATAGCTTTGAATAAAAGCTCTTTACATTAACTTACATTGAAAGTGAAGAAAGTTACAAGGCACTTATGATATAGCAGATGGAATAACCTAAAATTGTAAACACTTGTGTTGTAATATCCAAGTTATTATGAATTAATGGTGAACCATTTGTTGTTGTTGGGGTTGTTGTTGTGGTTGGTTGGTGGTTGGTTGGTGGTGGTGGTTGGTTGGTTTTGGTTGGGGTTGGTTGTTGTTGGGGTTGGTGGTTGGTTGGTTGGTTGGTTGGTTGGTGGTTGTTTTGGTTGGTTGGTTGGTTGGTTGGTTGTGGGTGGTGGTTGGTTGGTGGTGGTGGGTGGTTGGTGGTTGTGGTTGTTGTATTTTTTAATTATTACTATCGTTTGCATAATGTGGCTAAATAAACTTGGCCAATTTTCCAGTATAAACAACACTATTTCTCTTTGTGATAAAGCAGCATTTACAAGTGATAAAAAATGCACTGAATATGTAATTAACAGTAAATGAAGTGCTTCACTGAGAGTAAGAGGCACCTGGCTACACAATGGTAAAATTATGCTGCAGCATTTGAGTGCATACCTCTCATTTTTATTTATGCAAAAATTCTGCCAAGGTAAGAATTGGCCCACCTTGTGTTTTGTTCATTTTTGCGATACTTATACTTTATTTCATTATGAAAGCTTTTCCACTTTAGTACCCTGGTGCTATATGACTACAAATAACATGGGAAGGTGTAAACTGTTCTGTGTTGATGAACAAGACTTCACAGGATGGCTCTGGATCCTTCATCTGACCTTCTTGCAGATGGCATTTCAGTCCTCACTTACAGATGAAAGATCAAGTGTTTCACAGTGTATCAGTGTCATGTCACTGTCGCCCATCAAGTCTGCTTGCCAGTTGACTCTGACCTCTGTCCTCAAGAATGCTTTAATCAATACTCATCCCTCCACTGCATGTTTCACTTAACCAGTGATGCAGAGCTCTCAAAATAACCCCTGTACCCTACTCTGTTTCTCGCTTTCTCGCTCACACTCTCTCGTTCACGCTCTCTCTCGGGGCTTTAGGCGTGAGCCCAGCCTTCATTCTCATTCAGCTTCTTGTTACTGTTCTTCAACTTGGAATTAAGTTATTCTTGTGTGAAGCCTGAATAGTCATGCTGCTAATATAAGCAGCTTCCAGATGACTGTAGTAACCATGAGGAACAGTTTGAATGAGACACACCATGGAATGGTTATCTTCAAATTATTTTTAGCACTGGTATCACAGGGTATCATCACTGTTGGTCTGTTTGAGGTGGGTGAGGTGACGAGAAACTAATGTAGTCCTCGTGGAATTATATATATATACAGACTCTCTTTGCCACTTTTTAATTTGGTGGGAAGTGTTCCTCTGTTCTCCGCTTTTTTTTTTTTTCTCCATATGTTGAATTTGGACTGAAAAGCGTTCTGACTTTTGCTTGTCTACTTTTTCAGAAACTAAGGTGCAAAGCTTACTTTGTCCAAAGATTAGTTTTTGGAAGCTTTTGCGGCTTTGACTATATTGTTGAATAGTGAGTGATGATGGGTTTTTGATGACCGATGTTGATATTTGGAGCGCAGGGTAGCTCAGGGCTGATATATAATGACTTGTCATTGCATCTGATGTAATATAGAAATAAGAAAGTGTTTGATTTATGACAAACATGTAGGTTTATCAGTTACGTGTTTATCTGCATGTAGAGTGATGAAATTGACAGTGGGGGGAGGTCTAACTTTGTTCTAGAGCAGCCACACTGATAAGGCTGCCTGCACATTTATCGAGAATACGAGTACTAGTACACCCACGTGGTATCGGACAGATACCCGATGCTGGTATCAGTATCGGTGCATCCCTAGTAGTAGCATTACTGTAAAGGTTTTCAGTTTTGTCTTTACCACGACAATACCATCACTGTAAACTTTAGTTAATGTTAGCTGCACATTTATAGTTTCTTTAATGCTCACTTCGTATACTAGCTAGCTTTATCAGTGTTCTCTTTATTTGCATTGCAGTTATATTAATCAAATTAACCACATCTATACTAACTATCTTGGTCTTTTCTTCTCAACCCCCTCTTATATTCATTCATCAGTTAATCCAGTCTGTCTGCCTTCTGAGCCTGTTGGAGCCTGTTAGCTTGTACTGGCTAAGAGCGAGTTAATGAATTGGCTTGAACTCATGTACCGTATCTGAGTCACATGGGTTTCTTAGTCTCTGTGTATGGATGGTCTAAATCCTCCTCGTGAACCTCTTAACCTGTGGATGCTGCTGCACCAATGAAACAGTGTTCTGATAGATGAGGAATGAGAGCAAAAGTGGACACTAGTCAGTCAGAGCAAAGGCTGCAGCACTGCATTTATTTTATCTCCAGTAGCCTCAGCACAGTGAACAGCCTGAGCTTTATTAGCACTGGAGTGGACCCGCAGGAGACACAATCTTATCACCACCAAATCAAGTGGGGCTAAATGTGGAAGCAAGAAATGAGAAATGGCACTTTGAGCAGTTGAGGATCTCAGATATAGCTCATATAGCTTTTCAAAGGGCTGAGGTTTTTTGTAATGTCTTGTATTGCATAGAGCCATATTTTATTCCTAAGAGTTTGGAAAATGCACAGTTTGCTTTTTTGCATTGATATTTGTATTTTGTCTTTTCTAGACAAAGCTAGCTTATTTGTCACCAAAAATATAATTCACTTGTACATATACATTAAGTACCCTTAAAATGGAATACTGTTATAGAACCAATCCTGGTATCTACATAGAATATTCAGTTCTCAGAAGAATTCAAGTGCAAACATATCAAAACTGTGTGATCAGAGTACATGTAAGTGCACTTCTAAATCATGGCAGTTCTTTGGTTGCCATGTGTAGACAGCAAGAGACCAAGTGGAAGTTGATTCCACCATCTGGGGTCCAGGACAAAAACGTCTTGATGCTCATCTTATGTATCATAAGGCTAAAATCAAGCTGTACTTAACTCTCTGTGACCTCAAAGGCAGGATGAAATTCCACAAAACACTTGTATAACTCTGCGAGATTTTATCCTAAACTAAACATACTCCGGAAACCTTAAAGGGTCTACTTTTCAAATAGGTTGCATCAAAATATATTTTTAGTTCTTGTGAGAGAATCACAAATAACCAGAGGCACATTTTTCACAGTGAGTCAGAGTCCAAGCCTTTTTTTATTCCCGCCCATTCACGCAATCTGCCATTCATATGATAACATGGTAATTCGGCACATGCCACTGGAGGATTAGCGGCCGAGGAGTGTGTGGAAACACCCATTTGGTCTCTATAAACAAAGAGCGCTCACCTGAACAAAAATCTTTCACCTGAATGTTCACACCTATCTCATGAATGTCCAATGTAGAAACGAGTGAAACACAATGTCACCTCACATTTGTTAAGCTTTAGGAATAAACCCACATACAATATAAAAAGTAACAACCAGTGTGTAGGCAACACCTCTGTTTATTCAGTTCTGAGCTCAAAAGTCTTGGCTAGAAATGTTTAGAGAGTGTTTTCACAATATATCAGCACATCTGAAAACAGGTTTTTGGAAAGTCTAAGTTTAGAGCAGATCTAATTTAAAAAATAGATTTATGTACTATATATACTGTTTTGACACTATTGCTGAGTTTGTGCTGAACAAAAGCATGTGTAACACTGGGGGGGGGGCGGATATTTTAGCTAGATGTAATTTGTAAAATGTCAGGTCATGTCAGACTACACCAGAGTGTCTGAAAACCCCCTCAGAATCCAGAAGGTTTAAAGGTTGAAGGGTTTGAGGTATTTAATGGCTTATTGTCATTGCAGTCAAGTAGTAAATCTGGTTTGGTACTGGGGTGAAAAGGCATTTTTTAAATGTGAACACAAGTATACTGGCAATTATACAACAGTTAGTTCTGACCTCACAATCTGATTGGTTGAGAAGTATTCTAGCCGTGCTGATATACGTGATAACAGCACGGCCTTCTCACACTAAAGCTGTATCACTCCGCGGACGCGTTGCCTAGTAACGGCATATACACACAAACATTTTTGTATCTGTGCTTATACAACCTGCAGAAATGAATCAAATGGATGCCTTAAACATAACATTTGACCTGCAACCAGTTTGGACACTCTGAAGAAGAGTGTGACTCCACACCTGCATCAAATTCTGAACCTACAAACACCACGAAAACTGAACCTACAAACACCACGAAAACTGTTAGGTCGACTACAGTGACGGCAGATCAACTGAACGAGCTGGAACTGGCTCGAAATGAGCAAAATACATTTTGACAAACAAAGTGGGCTACAAAGTGCTTCACGGACTGGCTCTTACAAAATGACTTTAAGGTCAATTTGGTAACAGTTGAAAAAGCTGAGCTGAATTGAATACGTAGGCAGTTCTGTGGCTCTATCCGCACCACAAAAGGGTAGCTTTACAGTATCAGCAGCTTTTGTAGTTATTAATTATCTTACTTTTTTTTAAGTATTTTTATATTTAGCACATGCCTTGAATTTTGTATTTTTTCCCCGCTTAATCTTCGCTTAATTCCAATTTTGATTTAAAGTTAACGTTCGTGGTGTTAGCCTGTATAAACTATACGCCGTATTGTAGCCTTTGAGACAAGCCAGAACTGTTACAGTTACACTTGTGGAACTACTTTTTGGCAGAAGGCCGTATTAAAGCGTATTCGTTATGAATTTCTTGAGGCTCTTTGATTTCTTTTTTTTTTTCATTTATGTTGTTAAAAAACAACTTGTATAAAAGCAATAGAACACTCGAGGTCGTGTGTTATTCGCGATAACACACTCCCTCTCGTGTTCTATTGCTTAAATACAGTATAGAAGCATACAGAGAGGAATCATGCACAGAGTGTTAGAATGTGAGAAAACACACATATCAATATGTCACATATTTGGTTTCCTATTTGCTCAGTGGATTGATACAGATTGATGGATTATTACATCTCTAAAAGTAAATCTGATCGTAATTTGTTTGCAATCTGATGGATTAAATGTGTCAGTCTGTTGCATCGTCATGATGTGGACAGCAGTGATAGCAATAATGTCATGTTGTTATTCCCCAAGTCTGGGGAATTAAATAACTGTCGAGCAGGTCCTCCCCTGCTAGGATATAATTTTAATAGTCATTCTCCTCCTCAATATCTCGCATATTGACTACATACTTTACTGCCGGGCTTGTTTTGATATTATTTATTTATTTATCATCCTTTTTTTGTCTTTTTCTCATATTTTCTTTCCGGCATGAATGAGACCCTCATTTGCATGCTGAGCTCAAATAAGTGATGGAACAGAAAGTAGACCTGTCTTTCTTGCTTTCATACCGTCGCCCTGTCGTCTGTTTCCATCTCTCTTTTGCTCTCTTTCTATCCTTCACTCATTTTTTTTTTCTGATGTTAAATTCAAAGAGCTTGCAAATGTATTTTTTATCTGCCGCATTTGCTTAGCCCCCACATGTAAAGTGTGCTGAAGGAGAATTCTAATGACTAGAGCCTGGTGGGAATTAAATGTCTGAAGTTCAAAGCGCTCTGCACATCATAGCAGCCGTCAATCAAGAGGAAGCCTGGCTCCGGCTTTGCTGGGGGAGGATGGAAAGTGAGGGGGGGAGTAGGGTGGCAGGAAGAGAGCAGAATAGATTGGTTCGTAGGATTATATACACAGTCTATTTGTAATTGGTATCAGAATTGTACCCATTATTATATATTAGATATATATCTGGGTAAATTGAATAATACCCATACTGCACCCCAGGTATTCCCAAGTCTTTTCATGTGGCACAGGGAGATTTGGGGGATGCAGTATGGTACTGCAGAGAGCTGGTGTGAAAAAAGAAGGCTATAAATGATGTAGAAGTAAGGGACATGGTGCCTGTCATAACAAACCTGTTTTGTGTTCACATAGTGATGAGCTGAGTGGAATTGTGTGAGCTTTTCTGAGGTTGAGAGAATAAATGCAAGGAACTCTCCTGAGACAGGCTTTACATCAGGACTTCATCAGAGCAAGCTGAGACTAGACATAACAGCACAGTGGGGTACTGCTATGGAACAGCCATTACACACTCTCTCTTTCACTCCCCCATCCACACGCAAACTGTTGTGTGAATAAATGTTTTCATAAATGGCTGTCGGATCCTTCAGTCTGCATTTATTTTCACATTTATATTACATTATTTATTTGTGTCTCTCCGAAGTCTGATTTAATTATATATATATATATATATAATATAAAATCAGAACTAGATATAAGAAATAATGATTGTTACTCACATAATGGTGAGCTATGATGGATGAAAAATGTGATATCAGCAGCCATTAGCTGGTGCTTCACCAGAACACCTGCAGAAATATTTTCGGGTCTTATGTGGTTTTTCAGCTTCAGAAAAGAACAAAAATCTAATGTAGCTGTGTACTCAGGCTGCCATCCTGTATAGTGGCTCAGAGTGGTAAATGCTGATCTAGAAAAAGTGATGTCTGTCTTCTACTAGCCCTCCTGCTCTATGCATTTGCTGCCTTTATCTGTGAGGTTTTAGTCATTTTTATAGTTCACGGTTAGTCATACTGTGTCCTAAACCACGTCGACTAGCCTGAGACCTTTTACTGGGTTATTTTAGGTGAATTTTAACAATGTTATCATAGCTCCAGTGCTAATCTACATCTGGGGTAAATGCAAACAGAGTACCATGTCAAAAATTTGAAAAAGTTAATTGTTCATAATTTAATTCAAAACTGTCATGTTAAATTCATTACATTTAAGTGAAATTTCAAGCTTTTTGAACTTAATGTTAATCAGGTCGGCTTTTAGCTCATGATAAATGGGCGCAGCCATGGTCTAGTGGTAAGGATCTGGTCTTGTGACCAGAAGGTCGCCGGTTCGACCCCAGACAGGACATGACTGAAGTGCCCTTTAGCAAGGCACCTAACCCCCTAACCTTCCCCGGGCGCTGGTGGATACTCACAGCCTAGTGTGTGTGTGTGTGTGTGTGTGTGTGTGTGTGTGTGTGTTTCACTGCACGAATGGGTTAAATGCGGAGGTCAAATTCCGTTGTGTGAAAAATCACATTGGCTAAATTGGTTAATCTTAATCTTAATCAGAAATCCAGAATCTCAAATTCTAAGAATTTATTTTGAAGTTTGAGTAAATTGAGTAAAAAAGGCTTGAAATATGTAAATGTATATGTAATGAATATAAAATATGACAATATTATGCTTTTTGGAGATGCACTTGTGGTTTCTGGTTGAGCTATTTATTAATGTTGAAATACTTTTCCTGTAAGAATACTTGTTTTCATATGCATTTATGGCATCTAGAGCTCTTATCCAGAATGCCATACAGTTTGTCATATTACATTTATAGGTGAATGTAGTGTTGAGCCTGGTTCACACTGTGATTTAAAAAACCCGAAGTGATGTTGAAAATATGAGAGAACTCATATTTTTTTAAAAATGTTTCTGTTCTTGATTGTTGTTAGTCGTAAAGGTGCTTCCACTGCACAGTCTGCCCTGAATTGAAACATCACACTGCTAACTGTATAACACGGTGAGCAGGCGGATGTTTCTTGTAAACTAGATGTAAACAAACATGGTGGATGACGGCGAAACCATTTCGGTGCTAGTTGTGGATGCTTTCTGCTAAAAAAAAAAAAAAAATTACACGATCAAATGTTCTTTTTAGGCGGACGAGTGGCACAATATGTCCATCGTCACACTACAAAGTTAAGTCCCGTCTGACACGTCACCTTCGT
>BRDA01007611.1:0-16053 GCA_036984385.1 Crenuchus spilurus | reverse complement strand
AGATTTTTTATGCTGGCCGATAAAATCCGATAATGTTTTTATGGCTGTTATCGGACCTGTATCCGATATCAATATTGGATCGGGACACCCCTAATTGAAATATCAGTGCTGCCATGACCCAACTCACTTCTTAATGTATTATTGTGCTTAGATTATAGTCTGCTTTTAGATGATGGATAAAATCCATCACTGTTTTGGGAATAAGCCAAATTTCTGTTTCCTGTCTGTGACAGTTCACTTTAGTCAAACCACTCATTCATTATTGATTTTTTTTTTATATACATACTTGGGGGGGGGTAATATCTGTTCTGTCTACTTTTCAGAAATATAATGTTAAAAAAAAATGCAGTGTTGATGTAATAAATGAATATTTTTACAGGCTAAGACCACTGGATTAAGCCTGAGTAAAATGAAGTGGCAGCTCTTTTTCCCTTTCTGTCCTCACCACATCTGTGGAGTTTGGATCTTGACATGAAAAGAGGAGATCAATCTGTCTGTCATTTCAGTAAAACCAGTTGAGATTACTTAATGAATATTTATTGTGATGTGGACAACATATTACCAAAGTCTCTGTGTGCCTAAGAATATAAAATTTACCTGAATACTTACCTGTTTGGGAATGTCATCTGTATCTGATTAAACCCACCTGTTGAAGTCAGACCCCATTTAGTCAAAAGAGTCTGTACAGATCCAGGTCATTTTTATATTGAACAGAGGATCCATGACTAGTATAGGAGGAGGGGAAACTGGGGAACTCGATGTAACTGTGAAAGCAGAAAAATTGTTAAAACAACTATATTCTGAAACAGCTGTATGAGGTAGAAATATGAGTATATGCATGTAAGAAATTACTGATGACATTTTCAGATATTTCATTAGAGTAAGCCTTTATTACATTTGTACATAATCCACCCTGATATCGGTTTTATCCAGGCTGGGGCTAGACAGATATAAATTACCTGAAGAAGGCAAAATACAGAAGAGCCTGGAGGGATTTGAGAGCTCAAAGGAACTAGAAGCATGTTGCTACTCTAAGCTTGTGGTTGAGCAGCATTACAGTAAGCCTGAATTGAACCCGAAGCAGGGAGATTTTACCTATTGTTTTCTTTCTGTTCTGTCTGTATTTTATGGTTTTTGTGCACCGTATAAATAAAAGACAACTGGGAATATTTGGCATCAGTGCTTTATTTAAGGAGGACACACGACCATACCCTGACTGGTGACTCCAGTCTCCTCACTTTGTGAGATACTGTAGCTAATGAATAAAGCTTCAGGGAGTACAGAGCCATTAGAGATTGTGCCTCAGCAAGCCTAGCAATTTTACAACACATCAGAACCATAACTACAATATCTACCTGGGCCAACAATGTAAGGGCACCCTGTTTTCTCAACCACACTGTTATTTTCAACCATTACCCACAATAAGTGGTTGGGTTACCTGGTGGACTAACTTGGCTGCATGTCAGCTCTGAGAAATACAAACAAATTTGTATTTGTAACAAAAACTCTTCACATTTCGTTGCTGTACAAACAATGATACACTTCTGTGCTTTTGTAATTCCTCAGCTCTTTGCTGTCCTTCATAGAAAATAAGGTAGTTGATGAAAACCATATGTGTAACACCTGGCCAGAGTTTAATGCAGTGTACCCAGACAGTTTCTCTGGATTATAACATTAATGGTCCATGTTAAACTTTCTTGACCATGATGCAGTTCTGAGAGAAGTTCTGTTTTCTTTCAATAGATTAGTGAAATGTAAGGAGTGTTAAAACTAGATAGATGCTGTTTTTTCTTCTCCCAACTTTTTTGGGATTTGTTGACACTGTGAAATTTTGAATCAACATATTTCTCCTTTAAAATGTTACATTTACTCAGATTAAACTTTTGATCTGTCATCTGTGTTCTATTACGAATAAAATATTGACATTTGCCATCTCCACATCATTGCATTCAGTTTTTATTCACAATTTGTTTAGTGTCCCAACTTTTTTGGAATCCGGTTTGTAATTTTTTTTTACTTTTTAATTTGTCATTTTCATCCTTATCTTTAGTGTAATCTTTTATATTTTAGATTTTGTATCTATTTCTAACCTTATGTGTACTTTATGGATTTGCTACTGGATGCCTTGAATTTCCCATCTACCTATCTATACCTCTATCTATCCATCCAACCTTTAGGGTTGAGCCTGATACTTGTTTCAGATGAGTATCCGGTACGGATAAAGCATTTGTGAGGAGTACGATCACGATACGAGTAAAATTAGTCATTATCTGTGCTCGTGCTTTTGGAAAATCCTACTGACTCACGATCTGCAATTGGCCAGTCACACAGAGCGCCTGCCCCTCCCTTCACAGACGCGTCTCTGTGTGTGTGTGTGTGTGTGTGTGAGAAGGGCAGAGCTCTGGCTGCACAGACAGTCACTCAGTCACACACAGAAACAGGCGCACACACTTTGTGTTAAGTAGTAAAAATAAATAAATAATTGAAAGAAAAAGAAAATCAGTTTGATCATAAAATAAAAAAAAAAAATAAAAAAGGAAGTTGTGTTGAGTATGACAACTCTTGTTTGTGAATAAATAGTTATCTTTTGTGATCAAAAACATTGATTTGAATCTCAATGTTGAGGCTGTTCTGTAAATAGTTTTCAAATAAACAAAACATATAGCAACGTCTGATCAATCCATATCAATTTCAGATCATTAAAATAATGTACTGATTTAAGCCCCACCCACTTCCGATTAATCCATGCCCCGCCCACTCCAAGTACTGATACGGATATAGATAATTTAGATGGTTGAACAGATACAGATACAGATAGTGGTGTACTCGCTCATCCCTACTATCCATCCATCTATACAACACAACTAATTTACATTTCGGACCTTTTGATTTGCTCCATCCACTTTTTTGCTAAATTGCATAATATGTGAAACCTACTTTTGTGAACTAGTCCAAGAGCTCTTGCCTGATGATTGTGTACCTGATATTCGCAAAAGTCTGAACCTCAGTAACTACTGTACATATGTGAATAATCCGCGCCCTAACTTTAGGAGCACAAATTTGGGGGGAAAAAAATATTTTTTAACTTCCATGTAATTACAGAGCCATTGTTCCAACACTGGATTCTCTCTCTCTGTCTCTCTCTGTCTCTGTCTCTCTCTCTGTCTGTCTCTCTCTCTCTCTCTCTCTCTCTCTTTCTCTCTCTCTTTCTGTCTGTCTCTCTCTCTGTGTCTCTCTCTCTCTGTGTCTCTGTCTCTCTCTCTGTGTCTCTGTCTCTCTCTCTGTGTCTCTGTCTCTCTCTCTGTGTCTCTGTCTCTCTCTCTGTGTCTGTCTCTCTCTCTGTGTCTCTGTCTGTCTCTCTCTCTGTGTCTCTGTCTCTCTCTCTCTCTGTGTCTCTGTCTCTCTCTCTCTCTGTCTCTCTCTCTCTCTCTGTGTCTCTGTCTCTCTCTCTCTCTCTGCCTGTCTCTCTCTCTCTCTCTCTCTCTCTCTCTCTCTGTCTCAGTCTCTCTCTCTGCGCATGATTTGCAGTTGTTTTCTTTAGCGATATATGATCAGTAATGTCAACAGTGTGCTTCACGAAATGCACTCACGCAAACCACGTGCCCCACAGAGGAGGGTGGGGGAGTGGAAGAACAGCATTGCAGACCTAATTTTTGACAAATTTGTGCACCTGGATTTTTAATCAGCAATTTTGTTTTTAAAAAGTGCTCAGATTGTTCAAATATATACAGTATATAAATGTAAATCAAAGCAAAATTGCTGCCATCTACTGGTTAGTTCTTTCGAGCCACTTCATATCTTACTCCTTCTGCTGTAACTCATGAATACTTAAACCTATTTTATATTTTCATAAAATCTGACTTATCTTCTGTGTCTTCTAAATGGCAGCCAGGCTTGCAATTGAGCTCTCACACATGCACTTTGACCATATTGTTAGGACCTTGTAAATTGCCATTTACAGCTATATTTAATCTTGTTCATAGTATTAAAACTTTGATGTATTTGTTGATTCCTATCTATAACACCTACGTGACTTTCAATCCAGATGCATAGTATGTTTTTGTTCATAATTCTTTAACTTTCATGATCTCTCTAAGTCAGTGTGATCTTTTGTCTCTTTGAGACTTCTTCAACTGATAGTTTTCTTTCTGTAATTTTGTATTTTTATACATTTTGTAATTTTACAAACAGCTATCATAATTTTCTGCTAATAACTGAAATGTCAAAACTACAACAGGTTTCAGTGAGTACATGCAGTTTGGGGGTTGTAGATTAATGGAAACAATAGAGTGAAATGGTGTCATATGATGCCCAAATATTTCATATCAAAATGTTCAGAAAAACCTCTTCTCTCTCCATAATGAAGCACCATTTGGCCTAGATCACTGGGTAAAGAAATAATATGGTCCTATTTCTGCAATTTTACAAATTATGTTCTTGTATGAACGTAACTTTACTCATGTTTACTAATTGTTCTGGGGAACAAAATGCATTTACCAAAGTCTTGGTAATTAAATACTAATTTTCTATTTTAAATGGCTTCCATATTATACTTGAACTTCCTTTTATAATTTGCAGAATTGTAATTTGCATTTGTTTTGTTCTTTCCTTTAGCTCTTCTCAAAAAAGCAGATGCTGTACCATTTCAAGTGAAACCATCAACTATGGCAAGTGTTGTCAAAGGTCTTTATGCCCTGCGACCAGGTATGAAATTAATAAAAACTGTGTGCTTATATTTTAATTCATTCTAAAATGATACTGCTAAAGCCATCTTGAGTTTTGATTCAGTGGGATGTCTGCATTTTAACATTTACACATTTCCTCAGAGCTGAATGTCTGAATCTGGGCAATGTTAATGTTACTACTGGATGATTCCTCAGGGGTTGTACCAGAGATTCTGTATTAAGGAAAACTGCCACTTGATAATATCTTCCTGTTTATTCTGATGCTAGAGGTGCTGCTGAGGAAGTCCACAATGAATGAATGAACGTTATACTTGTATAGCGCCTTTCTAGATACCCAAGGACGCTTTACAAACAACACACTCCATTTACACACACTCAACCACACACGCACACACACCGGCGAGAAGCGTCAGCCAATCACGCACAATGAATGAGCTTTTATGGAGTTTTAGTGCAAAACTCTAATTTCTGTATCATTAATGTTCTTAATATATACAAATGAACAGTGATTACACAACATATAAGTACATAAAACAATCCAGCACTTATATTGTCATATATGTCATATTTCTCCATGTCTTTAAACACCATTTTAAAAACAACACAAGCTCTTCTGTGTGCAAGCCACTCTGCTCAGCACTGATCAGCACTTGGGAGCCAGAATGGTTTTTACTGCACAAAACATTGTTTTAGAAATGGTGAATGCCACATTAACTTTTCCAGCCAATTCATTATCATGTATTGGGGACCAATGACCCACCATTGGAAGGGCCACCTATCCTAATCACTATTGATATGGTGAAGAAGGCCATCTCTAAGATGAAGTCGGGTAAAGCAGCTGGACCATCGGGAATAGTAGTCGAGATGATCAGAGCTGCAGGTGACGCAGGAGCATCCATTATCCGTGACCTTGCATCTGCAATCATTTGTGATGGTAAGGTTCCCACTGACTGGGAGCAGAGTTTTATTGTCTGCCTCTACAAAGGCAAGGGAGATGCCCTGGACAGGTGCTACTATCGTGGCCTCAAGCTGACAGAGCAGGTCATGAAGGTCCTGGAGAGTGGATTGTGGACATCCTCATTAGGCAGTTGGTGTCGATTGAAGACTGCCAGTTTGCTTTTGTGCCTGGCAGAGGTACAGCTGATGTAATCTTCATTACGACAGCTGCAAGAGAAATACCTGACTGTAAACAAATGGCTTTACATGGCTTTCGTGGACCTTGAAAAGGCATTTGACCGCGTCCTTGGGAGGTAATCTGGTGGGCACTGGGGAAACTTGGTGTGGAGAAGTGGATTGTGCGTCTGGTGCAGGGGATGTATACCAATGCTCAAAGCTGTGTACATGTTGGTGACTGCAAAGAGTTTGCTGTTAATGTCGTAGTCCAACAAGGATTGGTACTCAGCCCTCTCATCTTTATCGTCATACTTGAAGCTCTTTCAAGTGAGTTCCATCCTGGTGTTCCCTGGGAGTACATTTATACAGATGACATGGTTATCATCGCTGACTCGGATGAGTGTGTTGGGAGGCTGGTCACTTGGAAGGAAGCTATGGAAAGGACTGAGAATGAATGTGGTCAAAACCAAGATTATGATCTGTGGTATGGGTTTTGGCCAACTTCATGACTTGGGCAACTTCCCATGTGCTGTATATCGTGCAGGTGTATGCAGCAAAAGTATCTTCTGTAATGGCTGCAAGCACTGGGTGCACAAGAAAAGCAGTGGGCTCAAGTGCCTGTCAGAGGACCCTAACTTCAGGTGCTCAAGATGCCAGGGAACTGCTCGCCCATTTGACGGCAGGCCACAGAGTGAAGATGAGAGAGAAGATGTTACCACTGTGTGGTCTAATGAGCTACTGTCTCAACTTGGTCTCAAGGACATCAGCCTTATTCTAAGGGAGAGAAGGCTCCGCTGGTATGGTCATGTAGAACGTTCCAGTGGTGCAATCAAGTGCGCTCTTAACTTACAAGTTGCAGGAAAGTGTAGACCTGGTTGGCCAAAAATGTCATGGAAAGAGTTGATACAGAGAGACTGCAGAGTGTGGAAGCTCTCAGCTGTTGATCCTCATAATACTGACGCCTGGAGATCTGGGGTGAGATTTGCCAAGCGTGCAGCTAGCCAGTTACCTGGAAGTGGCCCCACTTGTGTGGATTTTGCCCCTGCACCCGCACGTTAATCAAAAGAAACCGATGATGATAAAGATTTTTAAATCTAAAAGGCTTTTGTAAATGTTCCATGGCTTGTCTCAAGATGAAATGTACTTTTAGAATCAACCACATTTAAAATTTGTAAATCTAAGTCCTAGCTGTAAGAGCCTGTTAAGTGTCATTAGTGGTGTTTGCTAATTCTGCCTTATTACTGTACTGTATATTCATTTAGTGGTGTCAAGTCTTTAATCTGCTTTCCCCACAATGAATGTTAGGTTTATACATTTTACAAACATGTTTGAGTCAGATATGATAAAAACATGCCAGTGCAGTTATATTCTACACTTTGAACAGATTTCAGCAGCGCTTTAATGGGTTTCCACAGGTGTGAGTGCAGTCTGTATTGCCATGTTTTGGTTAAATGAGGAACCTGTGAGCTCAGGCAACTGTGAATTTGCAAAATATGAGTTGATCTGTTGAACTCTCAGGATTGTATAAATCATGGGTCAGTAACGTTAGGGATGGGCGATATGTTATCGTGTGCGATATACCGTTAAAAAGAAACTCCCCACGGTAATTATTTGTCATCTCGTGATAAAAATGATACATTCCCGCTACAGGTGTCCCGCTTGTTTTCGTCCCGCTCCCGCGATAAAATTGTCACTCTCACTGAGGGGGCGGAACGTTTGCGCGCGCGAGTCGAGTTTAGTTTGTCGTCCGGTGTGTGAGGGGTTGCACGAGCAATCCTGTTGACAGAGACAGAAGGAGGGTTATAGCTCCGTAGCCCTGTCCTAGTGAGAGAGAGAGGGACAGGGAGAGAGAGGGACAGGGAGAGAGAGAGACAGGGAGAGAGAGAGAGAGACAGGGAGAGAGAGTGAGAGTGAGAGTGTGTGTGTTAGAGTGTGAGAGACAGGGACAGAGAGAGAGACAGGGACAGAGAGAGAGAGAGAGAGTGACAGAGAGAGAGAGAGAGAGAGTGACAGAGAGAGTGACAGAGAGTGACAGAGAGAGAGAGAGAGAGTGACAGAGAGAGAGAGAGAGAGTGACAGAAAGAGAGAGAGTGACAGAAAGAGAGAGAATGACAGAAAGAGAGAGAGAGAGAGAGAGAGAGAGAGAGAGAGAGTGACAGTGACAGAGAGAAAGAAATCTAAAGGTGTAAATCACATACACATGTTCCTGCCAGCCTTATTTCTGCATTCTTACACAAAAAAAGTATTTCAGTTTTACATGTTCATTGAAATTTATTGAAATTATTATTTTTTTATCCTGTTGTGTTTACAGTTGTACTGTTTTTTGATTTTTATAAGCCAAGTTATTTTTGAAGGTGTAAAACATTTAAATACATTTTAAATTTGTTCTCATATTTCAGACTTGTTTAATAGGTGTCACTACAGTTTTGCAACACAATTTAGTGGTTTAGTGGTAATTTAGTGGTTTCTAGTATTATTTTAGGGCTCTCAAGACAGAATGTAGTGATAGATTTATAAAACAAAAGATTAGACTGATATATAGATATATAATTTTTTATTGTCACTTATCGTTACCGTGATAAAACCTAGGAATTATCGTGATAAATCTTTTAGTCCATATCGCCCATCCCTAAATGACATATTTGGGCTGAAAACCAGCCCATACCGATACACAGCCAATCAATCCTTTCATCTTTAGTGTTCCTCTCCTGATGTAACCAGGGCATATTTCAGACTATATAGTCCAGGGGTGTCCAAATCCAGTCCAGGAGGGCCGGATTCCTGCAGAGTTTGGTGATCTTCCTGATCAAACACACCTGATTCAGCTCAGCAGGTAATGAGCAGGTTTAATTATAGTGTCAGAGGAGAGAAATCACCAAACTCTGCAGGAATCCGGCCCTCCAGGACTAGATTTGGACACCCCTGATATAGTCATTTGGAGTAAACAACTTTATAAAGGTTTCAGACTTACAGTGTTCTTAAAGCTCTTATATACCAGTTGTTCCCAACACTGGTCCTGGATTTCCCCTGCATTGCACATTTTACAGCTTTTCCTACTTTCATCACACCTGATGTGAAATTGTGTTTTGTTAACCTGAGCATGTTGAATTACACAGTTCACTACACAGTTCTTTAATAAAGTAGCATACTTGCTTAGAATCATTTTTTTTTTGTGTGCATGATTGTTGGATTTTTTTCAGAAAAGTTTGAATATATTGTTTCAGAAATGTCTGTGTACCGCTCATTTCCATCTCGCCACTTCCACAGAATAACCCCAAAACTGTAGGTGCATTAAAACTCAATTGTATTGAAAATAAAGATTGTATTTATTGTAGTAAAATGCGTATTTAGATGCTACTGCCAGCTATTTGCTACTGGTAGTTGCACTTCAGATACTGTATGACTTCATAATTAAATATTGTTCAGTAAGAATCATTATTTTTGTCCTTTTCAGACTGGGCGGCTTTGTCTCCTTCTCTTTTTTCTAAATTTATTCCTCAAATTCAGCCTGCTGCTATGGAGTCTCAGCTTCCATATTATGCCACAGAAGACCAGAAACTGCAAATGGAACTTTCTCTGAATGGTTTCTCCAGGTAATAAATAACTGCATAATTTATGATTAATTAATTAATAATAGCTGACTGGATGCCTCTTTCTGCATACTGCATGAGTGTTTATAACTACATAAAATGAAATTTAACTACCTGAAAAATTGTGAATTAGAAGTGATAAACATCAACATTTTTTGCTAAAATTGAGAAATGCTAAACATTTTTAATTAACTACATATGTGTGCCTTCCAACGTATTGAATTTTCTTCTCACCTTCAACACTCGAATTCAAGCTTATTTTGACAGCACTGTTTACAAGTGGTCTTTGGTTTTGTAACAAAGCAGCTTTAGAGAAAATCATCTTTACTAAAATAATCCAATCCCCACATCAGCATGTAAGAATAGTGGCAAGGAAATTTTTTTTTAAGAGTAAGAGGACAAAACCTTAAAAGGAACCAAGCACATCTTGCTTTGCTCAAAGCAAGTCAGCAAAACCTGTATATTGTGAGTGACTGGGCTTACAGTGGGGCCAAAAAGTATTTAGTCAGCCACTGACTGGGCAAGTTCTCCTACATAGAAAGATTAGAGAGGTCTGTAATTTTCATCAGAGGTTCACTTCAACTATGAGACACAAATTGAGATAAAAAAAAATCCATGAAATCACATTGTAGGATTTTTAAAGAATTTATTTGTAAATTAAGGTGGAAAATAACTATAAAAACTGGACTCAATCACAAAGTAATATTGTTGCTCACTGTGCTTACACATATGTACAGATGTTAAATGTCTAAATGTTCATATCATCTGTACTTTCTGTATATTATAGTGTGTATATTAGTCTACTCTTTACATCTCTCTTAGCTCTCTCAGCTCTTTATTACTCTTATTACTTTAGTCATTATTAACTGTAATGTAAACTGTATGCTTTAATTTAAATTTTACAGTTTTCAGAAGTGAAATATTGTGGTAATGAGTGCATTTACATGCACTTCATAATGAAAACTTTTGATTGACTTTACATGCAGAGGAGTAAATCAGATATTAAGAAACTGAGTCTACATTAGTCAGACATTAATCAGAGTTCTGCTTTATAACCAGACAAAAAACTATGAGAATAACCCATGTCATAAATTATATAAAATGCCAAACTTTGTCACATCTTTTTAAAACTTCAAGCCACTTTACATGTAAATATGAACATAATGTATTTCTGGTACTCCTTTTCACACATGAACAGATTGAAAAATCTGAAAGACATTGCAGTAAGAGGTTATATGCACTCAGAAATCACTGATGTTAAAATCTCTTTATCAGGTTTCATATTTGGATGTCTAGACCTTGCCCTGATCTAATAAATTCGAGTATGCTGTTTACATGACCACTTGAGTAACCAGAAAACTAGCAGGTCAAGTTCTGTACTGAAGAAGCTTTATTAGTTTTTTTTTTTTTTGACTTGGCTACATGACTACATCTGAGATAAAGTTTGTAAAATGTAATTGTGATGAATTATTTGGTTAAAATTAAAACTTTTTTTATCCTCAGGGGTGATCAGTCACGTAAGAGAGCAAGTGAAGAATCCTGACCAAGGAAAGAGTGCGAATGTGTGTATGTACTACTTTTAGCTGCCAATTCTGAAATTCTTAAAGACTGCTGCAACAAATGAAATGAAAACAGAAAGTACCGGTAACCCCATATGAGTTTTTACTTTGATTAGTAAACTTGGACAGATTTGCATCAGTTTCAGTTTTTTGCAGTTTGCTACATTGAACAATATCTGTGTCTTCCTGACTGCAGTGGAGATGTACACATTTGTGTTTGAGTTAACTGCATAACATCTAATTGTTTGCCTCTTTAACAGTGTTAAAGGTCTGTCAATGCTGCATGTACAGCAAATTACAAAGTCTACACGAGTCAGGTTTATACAAGCTTATGATCCTGATTAGTTGTACTTGGGTGAAAATCTGTATATGATCATTCATTAATGAGTGGAGTATGTTTCAGTTCATTACCAGGCTCATGTGAGAATAATAAACATGATTACTACTTGGTGCCCTCATTTTATAGGCACCCCAGTTTGCTACAGTATGTTGATGCAGGTATATTGGTATTTTTGTGACCTTGTATGTTTTGGTCATTTAGTATGGGGGAAGTCCACGTTCCATGTCTAATCCAAGCACAATGAAGATCTCAAATGTGTTTCTCATGATCAGCATTTTACTGCTGTTTTTTAGGGAAATGTATACAGTAAAGCACAGGGTGTCTCAAAAGTAACACTCCTGAAATGGTTTTGCAGACTGATCTAATTTGAAATACAAGGTGTCCAGGGTAAGGGTGGAAACCTGTCAGGCCATAGCACAAACATGGTTGTCATCTTTCAACTTCAATGTAGAAATGGATAGTTTTATTTGTAAGAGAGTTTCACCAGAAAAACAGTGATGTGCTTGCATTTATGTCAACAGAAATGTACTCATCTTCATGTTAAAACAGTGTTTTTCTTCTGTATAGGCAATGTGAAGGATGGCATTGACAGAGACTATATGGGCAGTTTCTCCAAAAGTGAATTGATTGCTGGAGTCTATTCAAATGGCCACCACATCCTCCTGTCACTGTCAGGTCATGTCAAGGCACTTTTGTATTCTGAAGATAATAAAATGTTGCTCATGTTATAGACTGAATTGTTGATTATTGTGCATTCAGATGTGTTGGTGAAAGTTAATCAGAAATGGGAGAAAATAATATCTAGAATAGCATAAAGCACATTATGTAGCTGCTGTGGTCATTTTTCTGGTTTCACATAAAATCAGTTTTAACTTGAAATGAAAGTTAGATGTTCTCTGTCAGTTGGACGTGTAACACATTTGTAAAACTGAAGTTGAATCCAAGATGACTGCCATGTTGTTGACATTGCCTAACAGGTTTCCCCCGTCCCCCACAGCTTGTGTCTAAAATTGGATCACCGTCTTCCATCTTTACACTTCAGACATCCTGTATTTTGATGGCTGTGCATTAAGTTCTTTTTTTTTCTTAAGTTAACTTGATTGTTTTTCACATTTAGTTAAATCATAGACTGGAGAGGTGCACTGCTACTTAATGCATTTGAGCATAAGCCTGTTTGAAAAGCTGTCAGGTTTGGTTCTATAAATGCAGACAGCTACATTTTTTGTGCTGTAAGGTTAATGGGTCATTTTGGTTGCCAGGGATTAAAGAAGAAAAATGTGCAAAATGTGAAAAATGAAAGAAGAGTTTAGGTTGTGAATGTTTCATAAGGGTTGCATGTGGAATGTACATTTTATTACACAGAAGTTTGATTTTTTTTTTAATTTCCAAACTCTAAAAATATGTCCAGGACCACGAATGAGCTATGAGTAAAATGTCATTCACAATGTAAAACAAAGAGCTTTAGAACTGAACTTACAAATGCAAGCAATGTCAAGCAATGCCAAAGACAACTTTAAAGGCCATTCTTACAGTGTGCACAGGCCCTAAAATCAAGCACAATGGACACCTTGATGCTCCGTCTGATTGGTAATGTATCTCTTAAGTAACTCATTAAACAACCTCAGAAAAGTTGAAGGTTTTTTGACAAATGTTAAAATGTATGTATGTATGTGGCTGTTATCTGTATCAAAATAAAATCAATCTAAAATGTTGTCTTATTTATTCAAACCAATTTTGTATCGGGCAAATATAATTATATATTTACCTGATATTAAAAATGCTCATGTGTTTGATTGTTAACTAAAGATACATTTGAATAAAAACTCCTTAAACATAATTGAAATAATAAATATAAAAAATGTAACGTTTACATTTTTTTTTTTTTTTACAGTTTTTTTTTTTTTTTTTTTTTTACAAATAGTTTTAAAATGTAGCCCTAACTGGCAGTTAATACAGTCTGCCTGTGCATTAGAGTCAGAGTGGACTAATGTGCTTGTACGAGGCCCAAACCTGATTCCCTCCTATAACCCAAAGAAGTGGAAGATATACTGTAGGTGATTGTATGATGAGACTTACAAAGTCAAAAATCAAGTTTTTTTTTTTTTTTTTAGAACTTTTACAATAGACCAGATTTGACTTAATAAGCCAAGTTAAAACCTGATGACCTTTAACAAGTCAAAAATACATGCTAGAAAAGGAATATTGCAGTTTGTTAGCCCTAATAATGAGTACAAAAGGCCTAATAAGGTCTAGCAACAACTACTACTGCAGACTGTAAAGCTGAAAATTTCCTTTTTTCCAGCCACTTATTGCTACTTGTCCCAACTTTTTTGGCATTTGTTGACACTGTGAAATTTTGAATCAACATATTTCTCCTTTAAAATGTTACATTTACTCAGATTAAACTTTTGATCTGTCATCTATGTTCTATTACGAATAAAATATTGACATTTGCCATCATGCATTGCATTCAGTTTTTATTCACAATTTGTTTGGTGTACCAACTTTTTTGGAGTCCGGTTTGTATATTTATTAGTTCTAATAATTTTGTAAGTAAAATACGTATATCAATAACATATTGCAGACAATTTATTTGCTCTAAAGAATTAAATTTTACTAGAAAAACCTGTTGGATACTATATACCCTGAGAACTTCTGATAGATCTAGGCCTAAAATTATAAAGGAATGGTGGGCATTAAAATAAATTTGTGATAAATCTATCACTGATAAAATGATGTTCTAGGGATATCTAAAAACATCCCATAGGCCTGTCTGAAATTAAGAGTATGCAATTTAAATTCAGAATGATTAATTATTATTTATAATTTTAAAGTTATTCTTACATTGTAATGCCTTGCTTTTCTAATTCTAATTTTACATAAAAATGTATGCATTATTGCTTAAATACTTTCTGAAATTTAAATATAGCACCTGCATGGCATACCTAACAGCAGTGCACAAAAGCACACATATAAAATGTACACGTTGATTTAGTTGAAGAATTTAGTCAATTATTTCCCTTTTTTTACCAGTATAATTTTATAATGTAACAAGAGCAGTTTTAAAAAGGCCAATATGGTTTAGACTAGCTAGGCCCAACATGCCAACTGTTAGAGTTACACTGAATACACTGATACCTATGTAAGGCATTGATTACAAGTTTAGCACTGCGGTAATCAAAACGATTGCAATCAACACTGTGACATCCATTAACTGTCATTAGCTTTTTAGTTCAGTCAGATGAAAGACTTGAAAACCTGTGCTGCATTGCAATGTACACTTATAGAGCCTCCACTAGAGGTCTGCTTAACTCCAGCAGAGGGCAGTGCAGTAGTTTGTGTAAATATAGCTACATATTATCGCCCACCACGCAACCTCTGGCATAGATGAGAAATTGTGACTTTTAAAATGCATAAAACATGATTATTTTGCATTATTTGTAAATGTTATTCATAATTCTGGGTGGATAAAATTAGCAAAAACATTTTCCCGCCATTACCACGGGAAAGTAGATGGCTGGCTAACACCTTGTGGAGTGGTAAGACTTAGGCCTAATTTTAAAATTGGAGGAAATCTTGTGTGTATCTTTGAAATAACTAACCCTCAATGTGCCTTGTATATGATTCTCTGTAATTACTTACCTTTACTTGATGGATGCACAAGAAAACACACCGAATATCAGAGATTAATAGTGTTCAATATTGCCCTCTTCAGAATCAATTGCAACGAAAAACATGTAGTATACATATGCGCGCAACCTTCACCCGGTCAGGTGGCAAACAGGGAACATTCGTTCATCGTTAGGCTAATGTTAGGTTGGACTGTTATATCTAGGTTTGTTCAAACTTTAGTCAAAACCTTCAAAGAACGTTCCAGGAACTTTGTCATTTAACAGAACCATGCGAGAACGATACCAGAATGTTAGTTTAACGTTCGGTGTTACATGGGTAAGAAGCACCTTCGAGAGATGCATTAATAGGTTATGGAGAAATGGTGTGACCCTCTTGATGGGGGAAGTAAGCCATTAAGTAAGTTATGTAATTGTATGTTTCAGGTATATTTGATGTTTAATGACTTGCTTGACTTATAGCAGGGACTCAACTTGACATGCTTGAGACTTGAAGGTGATTACTTGAGACTTGCTTGTGACTTGCACATGAGGGACTTACTCCCACCTTGGTATCCATCCATTATCCCACCCGCTTAATCCTTATCAGGTTTGCAGTTAGTCCCCTACTAACTCACTGGGTGCAGGGCAGGGCATTACACTATCCCAACCAATCTCAGGACAGGGGGCCAGTCCATTGTGGGTTGCACACATGCATACACACATTCATTGACAATTTAGAGTACCCAATCCATTTGACCTCCATGTTTTTGGACTGTTGGGGGAACCCGGAGACCCCGGAGGAGACCCACGCCAACACTGGGAGAACATGGGAACTTCACACAGATGGGGACTCAAACCCAAGACCTCAGTGCTGAGGGGCGAACGTGCTAACCACCAAGCCACTGTGCCATGTGTATGTATATATGTACAGTGAGGAAAATAAGTATTTGAACACCCTGCAAATTTGCAAGTTCTCCCACTTAGAAATCATGGAGGGGTCTGAAATGTTCATCTTAGGTGCATGTCCACTGTGAGAGACATAATGTCATGTCATACGCCATCATCGTTTTGCGATGGTAGGCTGCACAGACGAGTCACTTCTCTCCAATGCCATCTGTCTCTGGTTGCTTGTAGCAGGCTAGCACCTGATAATCC
>BRDA01007609.1:68012-92891 GCA_036984385.1 Crenuchus spilurus | reverse complement strand
TTCAGAAATACAGTAGCTCTCTGTGCTTTGTGAGCCCCTCGAGGTGATCCTCTCCACTGCAAAACCCAAGCTGTCAGCACACAGTCTTATTCAGAAAGCCGGTCCAGCCCGCTAATGAATAGTGACAATGAAAGGGGAGTGCCTGAGCTGACTGGACTATTGTGAGCTCAGTGACTCTACAGTCAGACACCACAGAGCATAGCGTTCATAGACGACTCGTCTCTGAAAGGGAAATTATTCTCATAAAGGAAGATTCTTGAATGAGCCTGAGAGGGTACACTGACCATTCTGAAGACGTTGACAGCTGAAGAGGCAAGACAGATGTTGAGTTTGTTTTAATATCTAAACGTTTTTTAATGCTGATTTATATGGGTGGTCTTTTTTGGGTGGCACATTTCTGATGATAGGCTTCTGTCTGTCTAGCACAACAGTAAAATGATCAGTTTCTTAAAAGCTTTGTATTTCATCCTAACTGATAGAGAAGGTGTTTAATGCTCTCTCTGCTGTCTAACAGTGACATTTGTGCTAAGATGCTTTCAGCATCCTCAGATCAGATCGGCAGATTTGCAGATTTAGCTGGACATGATTGTCATGTGCAAAATTTTATGCACCCCTGGATCAATTACACGTGAAGTTTAAATGGGAGGATTTACCTGAAATGTGCATTTTCAATCAAAGTGTATAAAAATGTCTAAAAAGAGAATACAATTCTGAATATGGCAGTAAATATGCCATTTTCTACACAGTTTCTATGTATTTGTTAAATACTGTCAAAGTATGCTGTGTAAGATGTTAGGCAAGGACACACTGTCGACTGAACAATGCTACTGGTTTCATCATGTGAATAACCTGTTGACCTGTACTGACCTTCAGTTTAATGTGTGTATGTTTCAGCAGATAAGAACGTCAACCTTTTCATCCAGAGTACCATGGAGCCCCAGAGAATTATCAGCAGAAGAGGTTCCACGCAGCTGAGCAAGGCAACCGGGTGAGCCAGCTGAGCACATACAGCCTAACTTCACTAATTAGACTCATTCAATTAAACAGAATGAGTGAACAAACAGCAACACAGTTGCACAAATACCCCTCAAACAGCAGCACCTGTGCACGCAGAGAACCACGGACACAAACAAGAGCTTGGCATCTCTGTACATTCAGAGCCTTTCTCTCGCTTTCATACAAAGACAGCACAGAGGAGTACAGTTACAGGATTAACCAGCCTTCAGCATACAGGTTCTGCCATTATCCCAGAATGGGTAGAGTGGGTAGAGAGAGAGAGAGAGAGAGAGAGAGAGAGAGAGAGAGAGAAAGAGAGAGAGAAAGAGAGAGAGAGAGAAGGAGAAAGAAAGGAAGAGAAAGAGGCAGAGAGAGGGAGTCTGAGGACATTTTTTCTGTGTTAAAGTTTGCTAAGTAGTGCTAAATGTTTGGAGGAATAACAGCTGTAATTTTTATTTTAAAAAAGCACTTTAGGCCTCAAGTGGCTCAGCAGGTTAAGACGCTGACACTATGACCAGAAAATCACGAGTTTGAATTCAGGTCATACTGTTTACCATCAACAGCCGGGGCCCAAGAGAGCAAAAATTGGCCGTGCTTTCTCTGGGTGGGTAGATGGCGCTCTCTCTCTCTCCCCATCACTTTCACATTGCAATGTCCACTGGCTCAGGCGTCTATTGATTGGTCCATTCGGAGCCGGGAATCCTGCACTTTCCTCTGAGTGTGTTGGCTCCCCAATGATGGCGTACCAAGCAGTGCATGTTTTCACCCTCCTAGAGTCAGGGACAATGCAAAGTGATGGGGAGAGCCCCCTAGTGGATGGGATGGGTTAATTGTCTAATTGTCAAAAAAAAAAACACTTTATTTACTGTTTCAAGTGGACAATCTTGATTGTAATCTAAAGAAGCTCAGTGTTCCTGAAAATGAACTGGCTTCCATTTATGTGGAAAATGTTAGCCCGGATTAGGATTACATAGCACCTGCAGTATTTGTCACAGTTCACTTACCAATGACCAGGAAGAAAAGACTGCAACATCTTAAAAAAAAGTAGAATAATTCTTACAACCCCACCACCACCACCACCACCATCACCACAACCAACACCTTATTGTTCATATGTGAGCTGTACCCTTCAACTGTCACTGTTTTGTTTGAAAGAAACTGTACAATAATAATAATAATAATAATAATAATAATAATAATAATACATTACACTTATATAGCGCCTTTCACAGACCCAAGGATGCTTTACAATCAGTGGGGGGGGGGGGGTGTCAGTCTTTAGCGGTTGGTCCCTCAAACCAGAGTCAAATCCAAAAATGTAGTAATTATTAGAATTATTCTACTTTTTTTAAGATGTTGCAGTCTTTTCTTCCTGGTCATTGGTAAGTGAACTGTGACACATACTGTAGGTGCTGTATAAATGTTATCTAGCACAGAATCAATATCAGTAAAACATTTGGGGAATTGCACAGAAGCAGAATACTTCTTATTCAAATCCACCTTAAATAGTGCTGTAATTACATTCAGACACCTGAACAGAACTACTGCACCATCTACAGTGGAACAGGAGCCTGAAGTAAATAGCTTTTCATGAAGTCTTACTATTCAAAAGCAACACCTCAGTATCTTTGTCTCTCACATTGGCCGCCCCAGACTGTTCTGGCATGTTTTGAATCCAGGATTACACAGGTAGTCACAAAGTGCCAAACAAGAAACTCTAAGTTAGCCATTCCAAGTTAGACACAAAGATACAGTCACCAGACTAGAGATTTTGGGGAGGGGATCCATTGATGCAGTCTAAGTGTCTATGCAGGGTGTCATTTTATCATTCGAAAAGTCTAAAATATAGTTTCCAGCTACCCTGCCTAACATTACATACCATGGGATAGACCTTCAGCGCTGAATTATTGGCTTAAAACATAACAGCTGTTTGAACACCGAGCTTAATATAACAATAAATATATATTTTCTATATATTTTCTAGTTGGACTTCATCACTGCCGAACCTGCAGGACAGGAATAAATGCTGGACCAAACGTGGCACACTGCATTCCACTTCTGATGCTCCTACTAAAATGTCCTTAAAGCCCATACCTCCAATACTCATAAGACACACTAAATCCATAATAGAGAGTCTGCCTGTTCCAAATTTCTCTCAGCTTAGCCAATCTGCTTCGAGTTTGGCTGCCCTTGATGCAAGTGTCCTACTACATGTACGGGAAAATGTGTACAACAGTAAGTATAAATTCACTGCTGGATAACAATATTAAAATAATTTCTTGATCAGAAAAGTCCAAATTTTGCTTCTTCAGTTTAAAACTTTGCTAACAGACAGTAGAACTGAATAGTCACCTTTACAGCCCAGCCATTTCTGTAAAAATACATGAACAAAGCATTACACAACCGGCACAGTGGCTTAGTGGTTAGCACGTTCGCCTCTCAGCGCTGAGGTCTTGGGTTCGAGTCCGTATCTGAGCGGAGTTTCCATGTTCTCCCCGTGTCTGCGTGGGTTTCCTCCGGGGTCTCCGGTTTCCTCCCACAGTCCAAAAACATGGAGATCAGGTGAATTGGCTACTCTAAAATTACCCTGGTGTGTATGAATGATTATGTATGTATGCCCAGATATGGTTGGCACTCTGTCCTGGGTGATCCCCCTAGTGCTCGATGCAGTCCTCCAGGTGGACGGTCGCTTCCGGTTGAGAGTACGCTGTGCGTGATTGGCTGCCGCTTCTCACCGGTGTGTGTAAATGGAGTGTGTTGATTGTAAAGTGTCCTTGGGTGTCTAGAAAGGCGCTATATAAGTATAATGTGTATGTATGTATGTATGTATGTACAACCACCCCAACCCTCAACCAGATTATAATTAAGGTCTCACAGACTTTTTGATATAGTTTAGGACACAGAATGACTAAAAAGTTATAAACCCTGACCACTACAGTCAGACACTTCTAACAGCAGCAGGGCTGATAGAAAATGTTAGATTCCTCCACATTCATAATGGTCATCATCATTACAACTGATTCTAGTCAGTTTAAGATGGAGAATGAAGCATTTAGCTACAAAAGTTTATTTTTTAAAGAATGAACTAGTCTGTGAGACCTGGGTGAGGATTGAGTGGGTTATGTAATGTTTTGTTGATGTATGTTCACAGAAACGTTTGAGCTGTAATAGTGACTATTCAGTTCTAGTGTTTGTTAGAAACTAAAGAAGATCTTAAGGATGTTGAGAGAAGGTTTGTTGATGTATTTTTACAAAAACAACTGGGCTATTTTAGGTGAGTATTGAGATCTACTGTTTGTTAGCAGTGCTAGCCTCTCAGTTCTACTTTTACATGACAAAGCCAAATTTATACTCAAAGTCTTGGCTGATCCACTGCATCCAAGGAAAGTGTAAACATTGTGTAAACATGATGTTTGAGTGAGCCATGTCCTTAATACTTTTCACTGAATTGCAGGGCTTAGTAGTGAAACAGACAACACCATTCATCGAAAAAAGGTAACATATAATACCTGCTTGCCTTACATATAATTACCAAAAGACAATATATCCCTAAATGATAAATACTTTGTATTATATAATCATGAAACATTCACACAATGTGAAGGGCATCTGGTGCATTCAAATGATGGATAAAAGTACTCTGAATAATGCTTAACATTATTCTTTGATATGATAGAGATTATACTCTTATAATGTCTTTTCTCCATTCATGTTTTAGGGAGAATATTTACTTTACTATATATTTTGATCTTTAGGTTCCACCCCCTGTTCTGTGTCCAAGGACTCCAAGGCATTTGGCTCCACTTGACATAGGTTACCAGGATGGCCCGGTGCTTCCAAGGCTTCAGTGTCCATTAGTATTTAAGCCAATCAGCATCTTGCCTTCTGTCTCGCTGCCTAAGCAACGAAGAGAGAGATTTTCCAGGTTGAGTTCAAGAGGGTCCAGAGGTACAAGAAGAGGCAGTGCAGAGAGTGCCTCGAGTAGCAGTCAAAGCTCTTTGGACTTGGATGAAGAGGAGGAGGAGGGAGAAGAAAATGGTCCTCAGGAGTCAGAGCAGATGTTTAAGACATTAGCAAGGCAGCCTAAGGATGCCACAGAGGCTGTTTTATCTGCTGCACATTTGTTGAATTCAAGAATAATAGAACACAAACCTGCCAGATCTCAATTCAAGAGAAGTCAAGATGTGAAGGCTCAGATGCGACATGATTCTGTCCAAGACTATGAGCAGAATGGACAGATTTATTCAGTAGACCAGGACAAAATGGTTGAAGTAATAGGACCCTCCACTACTTCTGTTGATGAACACAGATGCATGGGTACAGAGGTCAGCCCTGATGGTGGAGATGGACCATCCAGTTCTTTTGTGCAAGTCATAGAGTTGAATCTTGCTTCAGCTGTAAAACTCAAACCCATTAAGATGACTAAAAGTAGTGACAGAAAGTGTAGACCATTTCACACTAATCAATCATTTAACATTTTGGCACATAGAAATGAAACCCAGGTCACTGCTAACCCCAAAAGGAAAAGAAGGAATTCATCTCAAGCCAAAGTCAAAGATGGAAATCCCAATGATTATGTCAATGACCGAGAGAATCCTAACAAACAGGATTTGCAAAGAATGGCACACTCAAAGCAAAGGTCAAAACTCAAAGATCCTCCTTTGTTACTGACAACAAGCCCAGAGTCTTTGCATCACACAAGACAAAGTGGAGATACAAAGACTTTAAATAAATGTCAAAGCCAGAAGCAACTTCACAGCCAGGAATCAAAACCTGCAATACAAGGCAAAACAGCAGGAAATTGCGGCTCACAACGAGCAAAATCAACTCTGGATTCTGTCAGTTACAGTGACATGTTTCCCCAGATCCATCAGGCAGATAAAGGGCCAGCTATCTTTGAGATGTTTGCCACTCCATTATATGAAAATCTTAGAGCAGGCAGCTCTGTGGAAAAAACCAAGCAGGTACAGCCAGCTCCTCAAGTTAAGAGACAGCAAAGTGGACAACAAAGAGCTCAGAAAACTTTGGAAGGGAGCAGAAGGAAACAGGCACAGAAATGCAGTCATGCTAAGGGCAAGCAACGCAAGAAGAGGGAACCTCAATCAAGCAGACCACAAAATCAACATATATCTTTTAAAATAAATAAAGATGATCTGGTTATAATCTCTGGCCTTGATAGTGATAAACAGACAAGGAAAAGTGAACTTCTCACAACTGAAGACAAGAGGGATGTGTCAGAGCTGGGGGAACAGGAGAATGATGCTGTGCTGTCAGTGATAGAAGAAGTTCTCTCAAATCCTGCAACATGTACACCCATCCATCATGAGCAGAGAGACTTTCCCACTTCATCTCATTCAGCCTGCCCCCCTTATATCAGCACTCAACTAACTTCAGAAGCTTGTCAAAATGTTTCAACTAAAACCGAGGCTGAGGATAAGTTCCCACCACAGCCTTTGATCAATACATGGACAAGTGGTAGAACAAGGTCACCTGTGTACCAGAAGTTTCTGAATGAAGTTGGCGAGGGGCCAGTTACAGACGATCTGCTAAGATGTTTGGCTGAAGAATTAATTTCACTGGAGGAAAAAGAGGTGGATACACTAACACCTTCACATACAGAGAACAAGAAGATCAGAACTGACCTTCAACCAGAATTCAAGAACGTCAACAGAGAGGTAAAACACCATGAGATTAGCATTAGCATTAGCATTATATCAAAATTTGAGTATCAACATTTCAGATAATCAAATATATACAAGTATGAGTGTAAGAAAATATAGATCAACGTGAACATTGTAATAATACAGTATGTACTGTTGTGATGCTGTATCAATTCTTAAAAAAAAAAAATAAAAACTTTCAACCACTAGATCACACTGTTTAAACCTCTGACCACGAGTTAGTAGTAGTGTAATCTTCAGCCATTTTCCTCTTTCATTCCAATGTAAACAGGTTGTATAAGTGCACACGGTTGACAGATTTCCTCAAATTAGATTGAAGAAATCATAATATATTGCATTGTTAACACTATCACAATTTATTGCAAAATTTTAAATCATATATGTAGAAATAAATAAATTCAAAGTGTCTTTTTGGTGGTTTGATGTGATCACTAACAGTCAGTACTGGTCCTTCCACAAAGATAAATTAGCATGTTAACACGTTTAATGTTATGTTAATATGAATTTTATGTTTTATAAAAATCAAAGAAATAAATACATAAATGAAATTGTTGAGAACGTTGACAGATTAGTGTGAGCAAATCAGACAAACAGACAAATCTCTTTTCCTTTGAGAACTAAATTATACTTTCAGTTTTAATAATACAAAGTACAAATCATCTAAAATTACACTTAAGTACAAAATGTTTTTTTTTAACAATAGAAAAAGTATTTCTATGATATTTCAAGCTCCCCACAACTTATGGTGGTCAGCAGAGGTTACCATTATTAAAACACAACACTAGAGCACAGTAATCACCTCAACAGCCCAGTTGTTTCTGTAATACATCAACAAAAGCTCAAATCAAGATGTTCTGTCATAGATTAGTTGGTGTAAGGTTTTAATTTTTGAATTAAGTCATACTGTTTCCTAAACCACATCAACTAGTTTGTGAGACCTTAATTAAGATCTGGAAGCAGTGTATGAGTGATTTGTTTTTACGGAAAGCCATGAAACAGATTTTTGGAGACATTGCACATGTGTTGGTAATGATAAATGTGTAATGTCTCAGTTAAGAGTTAACTGTTAATAATGAAATAATTAAAAAATGCACTATTGCTCATATAACAGAGTACTTCATCATCTGACAAACTGCCTTGCATTGAGAAGTCAAAGGTAGACGAGTCCATCACATGGACCAAAGGAGAAGTTCTGGGAAGAGGTGCCTATGGAACTGTAAGTATCTCATGATTTAAAGTGGCCCAACAGAAGGAAATTGACATATTGAAATGGCATTACATGACACTTTAAAGCCCAATCACATTACCTACAAGAGGTGTAAGAAAATATTGATACATGCAACTTTCAAAAATTATTTTTAATTAATAGTTTACATGTAAAGACATTGATTTGTTTTGTGTAATGACCCCTGATCATTAGATAGCAAGTGTTGTAATCTGTCTTCCGCCATTTGGCTTTTTCACTCCAACAGGTAATGTAAGGAGCATTAGCAAACCTTGCTTACAGTACAGCAAAATATTGCACAATTTATTGAATCATCACTCCTGTCTCATAATATATTTTGTGTCACCAGGTTCCTGCCAATACACAGACCTAGTGTTTTATAAAAACATAATGGGAATTACTGAAATGATCTATATGCCAATTAAGCATCAACTCAAATGTAATTATCTGTATTTTATCTAACTGTAATGCAGGTTTTTTGTGGACTCACAAGCCAAGGCCAACTGATTGCAGTCAAACAGGTAGTGCTGGATGCCTCAAATTCAGAAACAGCAGAGAAGGAATATAACCAGCTAGAAGGGGAAGTGGATCTTTTGAAGAACCTTCATCACCAAAACATAGTGGGGTTCCTGGGCACAGCACTTTCTGATAATGTAATCAGCATCTTCATGGAATATGTTCCAGGAGGCTCCATCTCCAATGTTCTCAATCGCTTCGGACCCTTACCAGAGAAGGTCTTTGCCCTCTACACAAAACAGATTTTGGAAGGCGTTGCTTATCTTCATGACAACAGAGTCATCCACAGGGACTTAAAAGGGAACAACATCATGCTCATGCCCACTGGTATTGTCAAACTGATTGACTTTGGCTGTGCCCGGCGCCTAAACTGCCTGACACACAGTGGAGGCCGCAGTGATCTGCTAAAATCTGTACATGGAACCCCCTACTGGATGGCTCCAGAAGTGATTAATGAGACTGGTCATGGAAGAAAATCAGACATCTGGAGTATTGGGTGCACCGTGTTTGAAATGGCCACTGGAAAGCCACCCTTGGCACACATGGGCAAGATGGCAGCTCTTTTCTACATTGGGGCTCGTAAGGGCTTGATGCCATCCCTGTCTGACAACTTCTCTGAAGAAGCAAAGGGCTTCGTGCAAGCATGCTTGACCAGGTGAGACATTTGGGCATTTCACATACATTTGGGCACCTGTGTCAGTGATGAGTGACCATTACTGAGAAATCTTACATCAGATCTAGTTTCTGTGTTTCTTTAGATTAGAACAGCAGCTACAATGTTAACATTGCTGACAAACATTAGAACTCGCCGTCAAGTTCTTAATTAAGGTCTCATATACCTCACTAGGCAATGTGGTTTAGGACACAGTATGACTTACTGGCAGTTTGAACTTGATGGCAGCAACACATCTAAAATAAAGTTGGGAAAGGCCATGTCTACCATTGTGTAGCATCCCCTCTTTTTTCACAACAGTCTGTAAACATGTGGGAAGTGAGGAGACCAATTGCTAGTTTTGGGAGAGGAATGTTGTCCCATTTTTGTCCTATGTAGCATTGTATCTGCTCAACAGTCCTGTGTTATCTTTGCTGGATTTTTCCTTTCCTGATGCACTAAACGGTTTCTATTGGTGAAAATTCTGGACTGCAGGCAGGCCAGTTCACCACTAGTCTTTTTCTGAAAAGCCATGCTGTTGTGATGGATGCAGTATGTGGTTCAGCATTGTCTTGCTTTCCCTGAAAGAGATGTTGTCTGGATGAACGTGTATGCTATTCCAACACTTCTATATACTGTTCACCATTGATAGTGCCATTCCAGATAAGTAAATTGCTTACACTAAAGGAACTAATGCAACCCCATACAATCAGAGATGCAGGCTTTTGAACTGTGTGCTGATAACAAACTGGATGGTCCCTCTCCTCTTGAATCTGCAGGACACAGCATCCATGGTTTTCAAAATTAATTTCAAATATTGATTCATCTGATGACAGAACTGTTTGCACTCAAGAGTGCATGTATGTTGTGCCATTTTTATCAGATTATATCAGCAATTCTAAATGTTAATGTTTTTTTTCAGTTTTGTATATATAGAGAGCTCTTCAAATTCAAAGAGATCTGGTCTTGTATGGCTGGACATCACTTCCCAGCAGCATTACCATGATGATGGTAGAGTGAACGGACTTGTCTTATAATGACTTTGATACTTGCGTACACTTGCGTACTGCTTAGGTAGTACTAAGTTAGCCACTTTGGGAGCAGACTTTTCCTGGTGCAGTGTTGTTCCTCAACCAAATAGGTTTTCCCTGCACGTTTTTTTGAATCTGATGACATAGGCTGCTACTTCTGCTACATTGGGGCATGGGCAGCATTGCCCCAAGCTAGCTACAAAAAACATTGCCAAATTCATTCATTTATGTTATGTAGGCCCGTATCACTGATGTCAGTTTTTAACAGCCATTGCCAATGTTTAAATATCACTGGTGAATGATTTTGAGAACCATGCATCAAATGATTACCTCCTGTTTAATCTGGAAAAATTTATGGATGGTTTAGTTCACCTCAGTGCTGATATGGAGGTGGGCCTTGACTTGTGATATGTATGTTTATGCACACCACTACAAATAATTCACCGTCTCATCAATGGGGCAGTGTCAGAGACAGCATCAGTGTAGATCGTGTCACTGAGCTTTTCAGAAGTGCAGATGCTGTGACCACAATACTGACAAAGGATGCCCAACATTCACTTTCTCTGTTTCTAAAAGTTGGCAGGTGGCTGTTTGAAGACCAATATACCATCCATTAATCTTTCCCGATCAAACTGAAGGTGGTCACCAATGATGCTAAATCATTAGCAGTGGCTCTTAAAATGGACATCAGTAATACAGGACTACATAATGAATGGGTCAACAATGTAGCAAAGTGTCTTGTACCTAAGAACAACGCTATGGATGCAGTATGTGGCAAAAAAAGTAAAAGTGAGGTTAGGACCACCAATCTAATTAACATGTAGATACAAAAATAAATGGATGTGAAAATACAAAATAAATTTAGAATTGTGGAAATAAAGTATAAATAAACATTTAATATGATTATGACAAAAATGTATATATATATATATATATATGTATATATATATATATATATATATATATTTATATATATTATGGAATATATATATATATATATTTATATTAAACTATTTGTGCACTTATTTATGATTTTATGAGTCACTTTTTGTCCTCCATCTGGCTGATCAACTAAAGGTAGGTGAAAAAATTGTAAATATGACTTTTGTGTGAAGCATTTCTTTGAATTAATTTCCCTGAAGGAACCTTCTAAAGGGATCGATAAAGTACTATCTATCTGAACATTATGGGGTTAAATGTTTTAATGTACCTTTTCCCTCTTTGCAGTGACCAAAAACAAAGGCCATCAGCAGAGGACTTATTAAGACACCCATTCATCCTTCACCTGCAGCAGCCTAACAATAAACTTTGTTCAAATTTGGTTTAACAAGCAAAATCTTCCTAAAGCTGAAAATGTAAACATTATTTTCATATATAGTGCCAAATGCACTTTTTTTTAATCTACACAGAACCTTAAGTCTCAATCATGAGCTGAAGCAATAACAGTTGTACCCAGGGTAGGTTCAAGGTTGCCAGAGAATGTCAAAAGCATCCATGTTAACAGAATTATTTGTGCAGAATAATATCTAAACCTCTAGTATTCAACTCTTTGTACAATTTTACTATTAAACTTAAGGACCCATATTCCACATTCCTTTTGTGTTTAATTTCCTAAGAAGCACACAAAACATACAGGTGAATCTAAAAGAAATAGAAAATCACTGAAAATTTATTTCAGTAAAACTTCAAAAAGTCACTCAAATTATATAGATTTATTACCCACTGTCTATTTCAAGTGTTTATTTCTTTTAATGTTGAGGATTAGGGCCCTATATCCAAAGAAAACCCAAGAGGAGAGGCACACAATCCAAGCTGCTTGAGGTCAAGTGTGAGGTTTCCACAATCAGTGATGGTTTGGGGAGCCATGTCATCTGCTGGTATTGGTCCACTGTGTGACATGAAGTCTAAAATCAGCACAACCAGGACATTTTAAAGCACTTCATGCTTATCATAAAACTGTCATATTTTATATTCATTACACATAGTGATATTTCAAGCCTTTTTGTTTTCCTATTGATCATTATGTCTTATAGCTCATGGAAATCAGAAATCCAGATTCTGAAATTATTAGAACATTTGATTTTGAGTAAAGTGCTGTTGAAATAGTATCAACATCAAAACAAGAAAATGTCACTTTCCAAGTAATGAATATAAAGTGAGTTTACCTTTCAGTTAATATCTGAATACAAATTAACTTTCATGATCTAATTTTTAGAGATGCACTAATATGTGACAAATGTCACAATCAGAGCAATTCTCAAAATTGTAACTTGACAGAAGAAAACGTAATTATAATGGTATTAAAAAATTAAAGTGATTTTGGTACAGAGATCTGTTTTCTTAAAAAAACAAACAAAAAAACATTTACATGTTCATATAAGTTTACTTATCAAATATGGACAGAACAGCTCGTTCCCTAATTTTTAACTTGGCACCAATGTAGCCAATCAGAAATGATGTTTGAACTCTGCTTTATTTTAGAATTGGAGCTGAAAACATTGCTAACAAACATAATTCAAGTCACCTAAATACTCAAATTGTTTCTTTAAAAAATAATCAAAATGGTCTCCAGATCTTCTAGTCTGTGCCAGTTAGAACACGGTATGACTTAAAGAGCTTTTAAAAATAAAATTACATGTAGATTAGTTTTTATAGTCCTCAGTAAGTCATTTGGTGTCCTGAACCACAAGCACTATTCTGTGAAACCTTAAGTTCTGAATGCAGAATTATAAAGGTTTATATATATATATATATATATATATATAAACCTTAAGTTCTGAATGCAGAATTATAAAGGTTTATATATATATATATATATATATATATATATTTGTACAGAAACAACTGGTTATATAGTTGAGAGGTCTAGTGCTTGTTGAAAACACAAAAATAAAGCTTCAAATCTAAACTAAGCAGTAAAATTTGGATTCTGAACATGCTTTATCTGACTGGCTACATTTAGGTTAAGTGGGAAATTGTGAGAAAATGATTCAAATGGTTAAGTCCCAATTCTCCCATTACAAAGAGAATGTAAAGACTTTGGTTAAAATGCAGAATTTAAACAAAAACATGATTATGGTGTCATTTAAAAAATCTAAATCAATAAGAAGACAAATAGGAGTTGAGATTAAGGTAACGAAAACCTTGGGATTTATTATTAAGACTAAATGAAATGGAAGATGGGGCAAAAACAAAGGCTTCAAGGCTTGCATTTGCCTTGCTCCAACAGCTATACCAAATTCTGTGACCAAAAGGAAAATGACTCCATACATAGACTGGCCTCACATATCACTTGCTTCACACTGAAATATTTGTGGACAAAAAAAAATGGTGTGGAAACCCAACCTGATGTCATGAGAGCAAGAACCACTGATTCAACATTGACAGAACAAATCTAATCATCTCTTAACCAACAGTTATGGCCGAAAACAGCCAACATTGTTTTACAACTCTGTACATATAGGCTACAACATGAAGCCAAGATATTCTTTTAATGCACTTCACAGCAAAGGGTATGTAAACTTCAAAGTACTATACTTGTCCTTTTTTTGAGGCACAGCCTTTGGCATCCAGCTTAAGGTCGTCTTGGAGGTCAAAAACAAAAAAAAACTAAACAACAATCATTAGCACAAACTGCATGGCCTCTGCATGCCAGGTGATTGGTGGATATCTGAATTGCACATGATGATGCAGGATTGTGCCCTCTCCTGGCAGCCATGCACATTACAGGCTCTGGAACATCACTGGAATGCTGCAGTTAGACTCATCAATAACCGTCTCTTATAGTAAGTCCCTCAACAATATATATTAATATAACAGTAATACAAGCAGCTCCAAACCTGAGTATTTATGGTATAGCTTTTAACATACAAAAATGTATGTACATTTATCTCCACTTTCTGTAAACAGCATTTCAAACTTCATCCATTTTGATGGTTGATACATGCATATCATACATACAGAAAGAAAACGGATAAAAAACAGAAAACAAATGGCCAATTTCAGCACAACACTTTACCACGTCCAAGTAAAAGGAGAGTGCAAGGTGCTGGGTCATAAGAAATCAGCATTTCTTCCGTAAATGTCACTTAAATTATAAAAGGGGAAGATAAAGAAATTGCACCTTCCATGCCTTACAGCATTCATAATACTTTTATCATGTGGAGAATTCAAGAATAAACTTATTTGCACTGTGATGGTCCACATACATAAATACCCCATGATCCTTCTGGACATATGGAGGTCAAAGCAGCAATTACACATAGAGAAATAGGCAGAACTGCATTGCACTGCCAAAGACTAGGAAGCTTATTATTATTTTTAATAATAATGCCTTCTCATTCTAGATCACACTCATTATTATTCCTTCTAATTAAAGATGAAAAAAGCCAAGTTTCAAGTCTTTTATAGCTTCTTTATAGGCTCAAAAGTTAATTCCCAGGGAACCTAACAGCCATTCAAGCATCTCAAGAGTCTATGTAGTCTGTTAGTGATAAGGGCCAAAGGGGCACCCTCAGGGCCATGGTTCTTCACTGGCTTCTTTTCCTGTTTCACAACCGTTCCGAGATGTCCGAAGCCCACCTGGTGTGCGACAGGAGGGGGAGGAGGAGGGGAGGGGAGGGAAGGTTAAGAATTGAGCTGTGAGACGACACACACTGCTGTACAGAGGAAGAAGGAGAGGAACTACCTGCGCCACTCCCAGAGCTTTTGTTCTTTTTAGAAGAGTGGTGGTGGTTTTGGCTTGAGTCAGCGTGTTTCCTCTTGTGTGAAGAGCTCGAGGCAGAGCTTGCCCCGTCGATGCAAACATCCACCAGGCTTCGGCTGCTTCCGCTGTGCTGCATGTGAGAGTGGAGGTGCTTGTGGTGATGATGGTGGCCTTGTGAGTGGTCCCAGTGTTTCTCCTTGCCCACCAGTGGGCTGGAACGTTTGCCTTTGCCACTGCCTTCATCAGAAGAGCTGTGCCGCTCAGAGGAAGCTTTAAGCTTAATCTTTAGCTCTTCCTTGCTTGCACCTTCTTTCTCATTCTGAGCAGGCACTGGAAAGCGGAGCTTTAACAAGGTTGACTTTTCCCATTTGTCACCTTGTGGCTTGTCCATGGCTGTCAGATGTAGTTTCACCTTAAGTGGAGAGGCAGTAGAGGAAGTGCTGCTTCCACTTGACCCCTGAGGGTATGGATGCAGGTGCTTTTGGTGCTCAGTCTGGTTAGAACTTGCATACAAATCCCTGGCTTCTAAATGTGAACTCTCCTGTTGCTCTTGCCTTCGCTTCTGGGCTGCAAGCTCAGCAGCATGCTTCTCCTTATACTTCTCCAGAGACATCTTTTGTGGCTGAGGCACAGGAGCAGGTGGAGGATATACAGCAACCATGTACTTTCCACCATTAGTCTTGTGCTCATGTTTGCCAGAGTTACACGCTGCACCCTTATCAGGTCGATGTGGGTGATCAGCGAGCGAGGTGTGAAGAGAAAGTTTCAGAGTGTGTGGGTCCAAGTGTTCTTGGTCCTGGGGCCAGTCACTGGGTGCAGTGACCGTGTATGAAGTGCCCTGCACACTGGCGACAGAATCCAAGGAAAGGGAATTATCCGGGTTGCCAGGTAGAGAAACGGGGAATGACGTGGAGGGTTTAGGAAAGGCTGCATTTACAGAGACTCCAGCAGTTGCATTTACAACAGACTGGCCTTGGATTAACGAAGAGCCATCCAAGAATCTGCTGTCCAATGGCTGCCCATCTGCTTTGGGTCTCTTGGCAGCCTGCGTTGCCTGACAAAAAAAATAAATAAATAAAAGCGTGTTCATTTTAGGCCTACTTTTCAGACTTATTCAGTAAGTAATAAGTATGATTCACGAAACTATTATGAAAATATTATTTGCAAGTTCAGTAATTATTAAAGAAAGGAACTGAGGTGTAGCCTAACAAAAGGACACTTTATGTTAAAACAATGCTTAATAAACAAATGGGGGGAAAAAAACCCAAACAGCAAGTCATTAGCATTACCCTCCAGTTCCGAATCTTCTTCAACCTGCTAGGAGTCTTCTCCAAAATTTGAAGAAACTCATGTGTCAGTTCTGAAAGAGCAAATTTCACATTATAGTACAAAATTTAAGCTGCACAGTGCAAAAATAGTACTGTTGTGAGTACATTGTTGCATATATATTCATCATAAATATTAAAAATGAACTGGATAATTAATACAGTTGCAATTAAAAGTATGTGAACCTTTGAGATTACTTGGATTTCTTCATAAATTGGTCACTAAATGTATTCTGATCTACATTTGTTAATGAACACAACATGTAAACAATCACAGAGCAGGGTGCGAAAAAGTAGGTGAACTTTATTAACAGGTTGACCCTCCTTTGGCAGCAATAACCTCAACCAAACGTTTGCTATAGTTACATATCAGACCTGCACAACGGTCAAGAGGATTTTTTGACCATTCCTCTTCACAAAACTGTTTCAGTTCAGCAAAAAAACTCTTACTAGACCACTCCAGAAGGTGTATTTTCTTAAGCTAAAGCCATTCTATATTTTGGGTCAATGTCCTGTTGCATCACCAATCCTCGGTTGAGCTTCAGTTAGCAGACAGATTTATATTTTCCTGCAAAATGTCTTAATAAACTTAGGAATTCTGATGACAGCAATCTGTCCAGGCCACGAGGCAGCAAAGAAGATACAAACCATGACACCCACTCCACCATATTTCACAGTTGGGATAAGGCTTTGATGTTGGTGTGCTGTGTCATTAGCCTGTGAATGTTTACATGTTGTGTTCAATAAAAACATTTTTGTGCGTTATTAGTTCAAGACTGTCTGTCTATTGTTGTGACTTAGATGATCACAACACATTAAATGACCAATTTAGGCAGAAATCCAAGTAATCTTAAAGGGTTCACATACTTTTTCTTGCAACTGTATATGGTTTAAGACTACAATAAAAAGGTCCATCACTATGCTACCTACGGCACAACTCATTATCAAGCCAAAGACAGTGCTGATATTCTGCATATTTCCAATAATCTGAATCATAAATTAAAAAGACTAATTGGTCAATGTAGCTAAAAATTAACATAGTGCTACAACAAATGAATTCGAATTATGGATACGATAAATGGTAAATTACACACCACTCACCATCTAGTAATTCAAGTGTGACTGATCGGTCCACATACTCCCACCAGTGTTTGCCATCAGTGGACACAGGGATCTCCCATTTTGACCACTTGCAGGCCAGATGAATGCAAACACAGGCAATTACTGTCGGCTTGTATTGCAAGCAGAAGGTAGTCAGGTGGATGCTGTGCAGAGAAGAGAAGAAGGACAAAGAGAGGGCAAGCCTTTATGAGCCATTGTGGGTACAAATGGATTCAAAATATTTTTTAAAAATGACACTTAAGAGCCAGTTTATGGCTTCCATGCACAACATTAAAAGGCATACATATATGAGACTGCTTCAAACAAACTAATTTTACATGTCCAGAAGCAGTTCTGTGGATATATTTTACAATTCGAGTTTCAGCAAAAATCACAAACCTACAACAATCAGTTTGGTCATTTCAGTGATATTCCAGCAAAATAAATGGGTTTGTCACAATCATGACAACAAAATTAAATCATGTATAGAAAACTAGACAGTTTAAATTTTTCCAACACCATGCAATAACTGCTCTGAAAAGGACAAAAAGGTTAACAGGTTAAGAGAATAAATGGAACAAGCAGTGCACGATTACCATCCACATATTTACCAAATGCCTCATAGTAAGACCCAGATTAAACATATTCTGAGCTAGCTTCAACAACGGACTATAATTTACTATAATTAAATGAGAACAATGATATTCACCAGTTCCTTTATACAAAAATGCAGCTGTGGAGTCAGAAACAACTTATGTACTAGTCTCCGGTTTCCTCACACAGCCCAAAACATGGAGATTACGGTGACTTGGTGTTCAATTTACTAGGATGTAGTCATTAACACACCTTGCTTACTGATATGGCAATAATTACTAATGATAAACACAATCTGATGTACTAAGTATTAAAAGAGGATGTAAAGGCAAATGGTGGATGGTAACCCTGTGCCATGAATAAACATTAATGCTTGGAGATGGGACTAGAGGATGTTAGCAAACTAAAATTATTAACATTTCCTTACAACTTTCAAGGCTTTTCAGAAGAAAGCATGCTCAAAAATTATTATACAATAGTGACTACAATGTATTAATAAAGAACCCAGGGTTTTCCAATTTTTGACATCTGAGAAAATTATTTGAAAAAGTAACATGTATATGATTACTTGAAAAGAGAATGATTAATTCAATATTAAACCTGATTCATTAAATGCTCTACAGTTATTGTAATAATTTGATAAGGAGAAACTGATACAACACAGCAGGGATTCCATCTCCACTTATTTCTACACAACTATATTACAGTCTGTATGTTAAAGCAAAGAGTCTTAATTTTTTTTTAATACCCTACTCAGACACAGCTACCAATTTTAATCAAACTGGTAATTAACAGATGAACTGAACCAAGTGCATTGAGCAGGGAAAGTGTGACTGAATCAGAGGCAATATTTAGCATTTTTCCATTATCAGAACAGTCAATTTCTGATTATCAAAACTCAAAATCTATGTGCATATCTGATGCAAACTTAATTTTAAAAATCCAGATGCAGTGATACTCTCTGGTAGAAATATGAACCACATTTTGAGTAAACCCAAAGAAATTTACCTTTCGGTTTTTTGGCAACTTTCTAAAGTTCAAAGCACTTTTTATATTGCTTTTATATTGCTCTACTATTAAACTATATTCATCCTTACACATTTTCAGACTATAGTTATGGTAAATTAATATATTTAATGACCAATAATCAATATCAGCCCTGATAAAAACCATATCGGTCAACCCCTAATAAAGTCCCATATCCAAACATTGTGGATTCTAGAGAGATATTCCTAAGTAAAACAGCCACATCAGTTACTAAATATGATCTAAAATAAAATTTTCTGGTCATAAAAACAAGCAGTGACCAACCCTTTGAGGACCTTTTCAAGCCAAAAAAGCAATGCTTAGCTTTATCCATTCATATTGTGAAGTTTGTATTGATAGCAACCCAATGAGGGAATAAAATAATGCAAAATCAATCTATACTAAAGAATGCTCATTCAGGTCCTTAATGGGTTTAGAAAAAAATTAAATAAAAACTAACTAATCATATATTTTTTTAATTCTGGGGAAAAAAAATGTATAAAAATATCTAGAAAAATCAGGCAAATCATCAGTATAATCATGACAATTTTTACTTAAATAATAAAAACTAAAAGAAAAAATCAAAATCAAAAGGGTCTAGGTACTTACCTTGAAGATTTATATGTAATGTTTACATCTGTGTAATCTTTAGCTGCTATTCAGGCTACCGAAGTGTGTTTTTTCTTTCTTTATTTTTGTTTTGTTTTTTGTTTTTGTTTTTTCAGAAAAATGCACTTCAGTAACCGAGCAAACGTGAGGTTCAAGAGCACCACTACACTTCACATTGTGCATTCGACCCCTCTGTGCCAACAGTGATCCCTCGTACAATACACCGCACTGCGACCGGGGCTGGGACCACCAAAACCCCCCCCAAAAAAGTTCTGGACACGGGGTGGGTAGGGGGGCAGGTGTCCCTGTAGCCACCAGCGCAAAGAGGGTGCTGGACACTGAAAGGGGAACCTGCAGTAAAGGAAGCTATAGTGTGCAGTCACAGTGCAACAAATGAGGTTCAGGATAACAACCTGTTGGTAGCCATGAAATAGGAAGTCTGTGCCAGATCCTTGCTTGCTGTGGACAAAAAAAGAAAAGAAAAAAACAGTATGTTAGGATCTAAATTTGACGTGAGAACATGAGCTTAAAAACTATTAACTACAGGAGTAACCTCTGCTTGTACTTCATACTTAGCCATAGTTCAAAAGTCAATGGTGTGTCATACAAATGACACCAACATTATTATGGACTATTATGTAGATACTGTAAAAAGGGGTTAATTAATGAATGAAGCCTCTACCTCGTACTAGCTGTGTTAATTTCACAACATCAGTATGAGGATGTCCAATGGTTATTTCAAACCCTGCAAAAACAAGTACATTAGCATTATATGTGGCTCAATTCAGTGCAACAATATTCACTAATGTGTCAAAAACAACTGAAGGAGAATGCCACTTATTTTTACTTTTTACCAACCCAAGTTAATTACTCAGATATAAAGAAAGTCACTCAGAGTGGTTTGATGTGAAACAGTTTTGTTTTCATGTGAGGTACCTTATAAAGGTCATTGCCCTGTTTGGGACGTTTTTGAATGTTGGATGTTGCCTTTATATACCGCATAAATATGTTTACCATACCAGTGTTTGGTAACTTTTTTCAGAACAAGATCAATGGTATGAGCTCACAATAGGGGGTGTCTGATATTGACAAAACATTGTTAATAATGACAGACATAAACAATACAAGTTGACAGTCATTCAAAAATATGTATGTAATGTTTTATATTCCACTAACTTACTCTTTCTAATGGGACTTTACTACTAATGTCCCGCCTAATGATATTAATGGAAACATAATTAAGTAAAGTAAATCTTATTTACTTACTTAAAATGGAAGCATTCAAATTTAAACAATACTTGAATTGTAAAAATACAAATGTAAAAATACTGAAACCACCAGTGCAAATATTAGTGATATAACATGCAATATAGACAGAAAAACATGACTGAAACGTGTACAGATATGTAATAATGATAAAAGTTTGGACATGTCTGGTAAAACATCAGGTTTTTGTGACAAAAAAAAAAAACAGATCAAGATTAATCATTTCAAAACATTTTTCATCTTTAACGTGACCCATAATCTGTACAAGTTCATTGAAAAACTGACTGAAATCGTATAGAGGGGAAAAAAAACTAAAATAATGTTGTTGCATAAGTATAGAAAACCTCTTGTAATTGGGTGTGTGGATGTGTTCAGGATTAACTAATCACATTCAAACTCATGTTAAATAATAGTTAATACACAACTGCCATTATTTAAAAGCATTCTGATTAATCCCAAATAAAATTAATCTGTTCTAGGATTTGATTTGGGCTGTTTTTCCTGCATCTGGAACTGGGACTTTAGTTAAGGAGGGAATTATGAACAGTTCCAAATATCAGTAAATTTTGGCACTAAACCTTTAGGCCTCTGCTAAAAAGTTAAAAGATTAAGAAGAATTTCATCTTTCAGCAGAACAATGACCCAAAGTATACCTTCACATTGACAAAGAATTGCTTCACCTGAAGACAATCAAAGTTTTAGAATGGCCCAGCCAGAGCCCAGACCTGAAACCAATTGAAAATTTGTGGGTTGACCTGTAGAGTGCTACACAGGAGATGCTCTTGCAGTCTGACAGATTTTGATCACTTTTGCAAGGAGTGAGCAAAGATTGCAAAGTCAAAATATGCCATGCTGATAATACTCCTACCAAAAAAGTCTGAATGCGGTCATAAATTAAAAAGGCACATCAACAAAGTATCAGTTTAAGGGCATCCATATTTATGCAACCACATTATTTTTAGTCCACTATTTTTCCACCTTAAAAGACTTTTAAAAAATCTGAAATTATTCATCTTGGTCTGAATTTTTTAAATCACAAAAACCTGGAATTTTAACAGGGGTGCACAAACTTTTGCATGCCACTGTATTAACAGTAATTTTCTACTTTGATATACTGAACTGACATATTGGAGCCAAAAAACCCACACAAAATAATTCGATTTGAACAAAAACATGCTCAGTGAAGCATTTTAAAGAAAATGGTAACACATTATATACAGAAAAACAGGTGTAGGATCTCTTGCCAATTTGTATAGGCAGGCCCTGACCTGATTATCAGAATCAGCACCTGAACTATCAGTCCCAATTATTGGTTATCAGTGTCAGTGGCAGCCCTTAAAAATAAATATACAGTCGCATACAGATGGTTGGGCACCTCTGGTCAAATTTTTTTTTTTAAATGATCAAAACGTTCTGCATTCCACTGTATCCATTAACTCCATTAATCATTAGACATTCTATTTCCATCGCCAAAACATGTGAATGAGTATTTCACATTAAACCACCCTGAAGGATTACATGTACTTTTTAATGACCTAATTATTTAACATTTTTGGAAAAACTGGTATATTTCCCCCTTAATGCATCAGCCTAATCAGCCTTCAAAGCTATTGTTAATTAAAAGTAGGTTGCTAGCTGATGGCAAGACAAAAATATATTGTACATAAAAAAAAAAAAAAAAAAAAAAAACTAAGGTCAGCGTGAGGTCTCATTGTTTTACTCTTCCATGATTTATCAGATTAGTCCAAGATGTTCAGAACATAAATGGTTCATTCAAATGCCCAGTAGATAGGGCTACTATGTGGGTGTGGGATTTAGCACATTGCAGAGCTCACAAAGTTGGTGCTCTTGTTGGCAATGGTTATTTTCAACATACTTCATACCCTTAGACAGTCTCACACTTACCTAAAGTCTGCAGCATTACGGATTCAAGTATCACCAGCTCTTGAGCTTGCTGGATGTATGCCTGAAGTTCAATAGACAATCATTACATAAAGCTTGTAATGCGTCTTTCTTCATTAACTAGAACCCACACTATAATCAACCACTATTTACATTGGTTGACATCTGTGGCAGCTGTAACATGCCTTCTGGAAAAAGATGATTGGTGATGAGGCAACTATTTAGTTTCCTCTGACCCCACTGTCTATAAACATTAGCAACTCATTACACACTATCCTGAAATTTGAGTTCAGCTTGCCATTAGAGCTAGTGTTAGATAACCTTAGCATTTATTTGGGAGTGTGGCAAAAGTGTTAAAATATGTGATAAGGAAAAAAACAATACCCAGAATTACCCAGACTCACATTACTCTTTGTGTCTAAAGGAGGCTCTTGAGGATTTAAACAGGAATGTGCCACTTTAATGACGTGTTCAACTTTTCGTTGTTGCTCCTCCACTTTTGCAGCCAGAAGTAATGCAGTTGGAGAGATGACCTGTAACAAAAAAGAAAAACAGTTTACTTTACATCAGCAAACATAGCTATTGGGCTGATTAAATGGGAGTATAGAATGACTAAATATAAGGTGTGACTTTCATTAGCATAAAAATTACACAGATTTTGTTTTACATGCCTAATCAATACATTATGTTTTTGACGTTTCCTGAAACAATCTGTTTACCTTTGACTTAGAGCTTACTAATAGTTTGATAAGCCCTACTCTGATTGACTTGTTTACAGCTAGACAGCTTGATGGAGGTAAAATCAGTATGAGTGGCACAAAATGGGTGCGAAATGAACAGTTTCACCTGAAAAATGAATAGAGCAAGGGGAGAGAGAAGAGGTGCACAATATGGAAAAGAAGCAAGAGGAAGTGTGATGATAAAAGCTATTGTGAATTCACTGTTGTGTCTAAAGGACATTTATCCTCTCAACCTTACCTCGGTTGGGAGGTGAATCTGTAATGGCCTACGATCTATATAGTTTTCCATCCTAAATCACCTTTAACTGATCTCACTTGATCGACTACATCTGAGCTAAGTGAAAGTCAGTAGAAAAAAAGTAATACTTACATTTCTGTGATATTTGGTGAAAGAGTGGATCATATAAAATCTGTGCATGTAAACAACTGCAGTATTTATCGCAAGGTGAGTGCTGACATTGGAGTTAAGGACTAACTGCCAACTGACAAATGCCTGAACATGGACAAATTTTTCTCAATAATGTCTGTTAGTTTGTCAAAAAATGTAAGCAAAGCATTTCTACATTTTAGGTTTAAATAAAAAAGTACCATTTCAACATATTTCTTGAACGATTTTACGTGAGCACTATCTTTGCTAAAGTCAATTCACTGGCAAGCTAAATGACCATCTTCAAAGAATAGCTCATTCCTTACCCCTGATGCAGTCAGAAATACAAGAAATGTTTTGGATAAGAACTAGGCAATCTGATTTAGGACATATTATTACTTACTGCAAGTTCTGAAAACATGTAACAAAGCTGTGCTCACCATCTTTAAAATGATTCAGAGCAGGAAATAGTCACATTGTGACTTATTGTGAGCTTTAAATTGAATAAAACTTAACTACTACTTTGTCTGATCTTTTTACCTAATAAATCATTTTAAAATGAATACATACTTGTGGAATGTGATCCCCTGGTCTCTGCGGACAGAATTCTGATAAGTAAAACAATAAAACACAAAACATTGCAGCCCTTTCGTTGTTTGTAAACGCTGTATTCCTTCCGATCTTGCCCTGCTTCCACACAACATGGAGGCTCCTTGCCGGCCCGTTCAAAAAGTCACGTGTGTCCTATCCATATATAGAATATATATGTTGCCGGTTGCGCGGTGCATTCTGGGATTTGTGAAGTGACCGAATATATCAATGATCTATATTACTGGATAGGACACACGTGACTTTTGAACGCGCCGGCAAGGAGCCTCCATGTTGTGTGGAAGCAGGGCAAGATCAGAAGGAAGTCAGCGTTTACAAACAACAAAAGGGCTGTAATGTTTTGTGTTTTATTGTTTTACTCATCGGAATTCTGTCAGCAGAGACCAGGGGATCACATTCCACAAGTATGTATTCATTTTAAAATGATTTATTAGGTAACAAGATCAGACAAAAGTTGAACAAATTAGTTCTCTTTCAAGGACAGTAAAGACATGCCCACATACACGTATTGATGCTGTATTATGTATAGATCAG
>BRDA01007609.1:33165-67912 GCA_036984385.1 Crenuchus spilurus | reverse complement strand
ATGCAAGCAGTAAGGCCTAGAGAAAATGTCCGTTACGACGGATGCGAGAGCCGATAGTAGCCTAACATGTCATCAACCATTTTAATACTTTGATTCTTGTTATAGAGCTTTTTATCCACTTTGTAAAGAACTTTAAATTTTGAAAATCGGACAATTATTAGCGAAGTTAGAGCTTTGAGAAAGCAGCAGTGCTGGTCATGTGCCATTGTTTACAAGCTTCACTTCCACACAACATGGCGGCTCCATGACGTCGCGCCGGCCTCAAAGCTAGCGAATAGGCAGTGTCCTATCCAGTAATATATTAATTAATCATTGGAATATATAAGGTAGCCAGCTACTGTAAAGTGCCTTTGGTCGCACAACAAAGCGTCTAACCCGGCCGAATGAAACCCCAGATTAACGTTAGTACTTAAAAATCCATGAGTTAGCTATAGCTGGCTTAGCAAACCTGAAAACGGTGGCCTAAAGCTCTTCTAGTCGTTGGTATTTGTACGTTAGCGAACACAATAAGCATATGTAAAGCACAAGTGTGTCCGAAGGTAGAAAAGCCAAGGTTTAAAGCGTGTTTTAGTCGTAAGGTCAGCACACATCTCAGAAAACGAGTTTAAGCTAATGCTCGAGCTTAGCATTAGCTCGAACTTAGCATTAGCTAAGCTCTGTAACTCGTACACCGGCAACTCAGAAAAAGGATACACATTCAGTCTCTGTCCCATGTCTTGAATGAGGTTCGCCGCCTGTTGACGGTAAGAGAGTTCTCTGTCGTGCTCTACTCCACACCGTCGGGACGGCGTGTTTTCCATTTGTTCTCGTGTGAAAATCCATCTATCAGTGTCCATCCGTTTCGCAGCCATCACCACAACAAACTGGACGAGTAGTAACTAGCTCACGAACGGAATGGCGTCACAATGAGCGACTCTACGTCACACAGCGTGCGTCTGACACGGGAACTGTAGTTTTTTTTTTGACACGTGACAGCCAACGTGACTGGCCACTTCATTTGTATGTACACTCATTGTCGATTTTATATGGAGAGCCGTTTCATTCATAATGAAATAAATAAATAAATACTGCTATTGATAAATTATTAATATTCCATGCCATAAATATCCCAATGAAATAAAACAATTTGTTAAAAAGAAATTCTTATTTTAATTTTTTCAAGATTTATTTATTTATTTATTTCATTATGAATGAAACGGCTCTCCATAAGTTTATGAGCTCAACTTATACCATATTGGTGCACTTTGTATTTCTACAGTTACAGGCTGTAGTCCACCTGTTTTACTGATGTGGTGGTGCATTACACTGATCTAAGTGGGTCAGACACGGCTGAGCTGCTGATGTTTCTAAACACCTCAAACTGCGGCAACGATGAGCTATTGTCTGACCTTATACTTGCGATTTGGACCAACAATGCAAGTGTAGCTAATAGGCTACAAGACCGTGTCACTGCAGTGCTGAAAATGATTAAACTACCCAAATAATACCTGCTCTGTGTGGGTCCTAACCATTTGAGAATAGAGTGAAAGGTGTCCAATAAAGTACAGAGAAACAGATGGACTACTGTCTGCAATTGTAGAACTCATAAAGTGCAACTATATGGTCAGTGGAGTTGATATGGGCAATGTAGTAAAAAGTGTAGATACAATGTATGTGTACCTAATAAAGTGACCAGTGAGTGTATATGTTTGTATTTTCCATTTAATTTTGCATGCCTACCTCTTATGGTTTTTGTACAGCAACTGATTTATCCATCCATCCATCCATCATCATCAGGGTTGCAGTTAGTACAATATTAAATAGTAAAATATTGATGTTTTTTTTTTTTTTGTAAAAGAGCCCTTCAAATTAGCAGAAATGTTGGTACTTTTGCACTGCACTGAAGGGACATTATGTATGTTCATATTATAACTCAGATGTGTGCAACAAGAGGACAATTCTATTTATTTGAGACTTATTCAAGCATTTACATTACATGCACATTTACATTCATGGCATTTGGCTGACACTTGTATGCAGAGTTATGTACAACAGTGCTTTGTTTCCATTAAGAGAATCACCAGTAAAGAAATTCAACCAAAAATCAACATTTATCTTTAAGTTTATTTAACATTAAACAATGTTTTACAACACGTTTCATGCTGATGCTATGACACACTTCATTTGAAGCAACATATGCAGAAATTGACAACTTGATTAAAAAGCTAAGGTTTTCAACTTTCATGACACATTAATTTTATATTAGAAAAAGAAAATGAAGCATTTTGGAATAGTGGTCTATTTGGTGCCTCAAACATGAAGAACACGTCCTTAACTGTGCCATATTACTGTAAAGACCCCTGATTGGTGCTCAGAGAGTATGTTTAAAGCCTTTTACTGAAATAAGACAAACTTCAAACTATGTACATCAACTATCCCTCCACATATGTCAGGACATACAGTATATTAATCATTAAATGAATGAGATCACAGCACAGTGAAGTGGCAAAAACTATTTATATTTCACAGGCAGTGTCTCTTCCTCTTAGAATAAACTGTGTGAAGAAATTACCAAATGAATCACTCTTTTTAGCAGCAATGTTCCTCCTTAGTCTTTAAGTTCCAGCATTCATCATTTGTCCATCAGCAATGTAGCTCCCGGTCTGTCACTCAAACTGTTTCCTCTGAAGACCCAAAAACTCAAGAGCATTACCTGCTAGGAGTTTATCCTTAAAACAAAAATGAGGACATTCAACAGCAAAACATTTTAATTACAACAAACAATGAATGTTTCCAGGCTTTCATTAATAGGTACACTTAAGTCAAACCACATCCACTAGTTTGTAGAGAAGGAGAGAGAAGTTTTGGTGATGTGTTTTAACAGAAATTAATGCTATTTAGGTGACTACTGAGATCTAGTAGGTTGGCAGCTCCAGTTCTAAACTAAAGAAGCAAACATTAAGCTCCAAACATGTCATGGCTGACTGACTACATCTAAGTGAAAAAGGCTAAATATCTTTTTTTTCACAAAACATTCCTTTAACTGTGTATTTCTCTGCCCTGATGTACGTCTTCTCTCATTTCTCAATAGTTATGTCTACTTTGACATCTTCTCACTGTGCTAATAGTTTAGTCCAGAAGATGACTTGAAAACCAAGACTATTGTAACCTGTTCCACTGAAACGAATGATAGTATGAATGACTTTTTAAAAGTCTGAATAGAGTTTATAAATTATATACAGTATGTTGTAAGAAATCCTTCTTTAGAATAGCATATTATAGAACAATATAGGATCTTTGTTCTCAGGTCTACAGATGACCTGAAGTTTCTCCACTCCTTTACCTTCTCATTTACAAAACACTCATTACCAAATACTAACCTTTCACCCGTGTGAAGTTTAAGTGTTTCTGAATCTTATGTCAGCTACATCCAATTAATTCATTTCAGTCATTTCAATCTTAAAGCAGGACAGTCCATTTTAAACTGTCAAACTGCCCACAAACAGGTTCATTTTGGGTGAATGGGGAGTTGGGGGGGGTGGGGGTATCACATGATAATCAGAGCATGGTCATATCATATGAATATCATCATATAATGTTGGATAATAGAAAGCATAACCCTGTAACAGTTTTTAAAACATCTAAACTCCTAATAAATCTATACTTAATGTACACATTTCTTTTGGACTAACCTGTCTTTTATTTGGAAGTCTTTAATAAAACAGATGTTTTATTTCTCCTCTGGAAAATCTTGAACAATATTTGGTAGGTGACTAACCCTGACTCTGATCAGGATTAAGTGGATAAGAAAATGGATGGAAGGATGGATGATTGGGAGTGGTAAGAACAGGGAGTTGCATTGTGGCCAGCAGAGGGCACTGTGGGGTCTATGGAAGGAATCTTCCCACTTTACAAGCTAAAATAGGGCAAAACATGATCAGTTTGAATTATCAGCCATAAATTCTATGTAAGGCCAATGACAGCACTTTAGATTTTGCATCATCAGGAGATGATCTATCTTGCATCCTTAGAAAGTAACCTATTGTAGCCTATCATTAATGAGCTTTCTCTGGGTTCTTGTTTCCTTGAGGCCTAGTATCATATGTTATGTAACCTGGTGGTTGGTGATATCTGATTTACCGGATGGCATTGAGTCAGTTACCTTTAATGCACTGTCAAATTCTTTCATCGACTCTATCAAAGCTCCTGGCTCCAGCTCACCAAGTGGAAAAGGGTAATCTGTTCCCAACATCACTTTATCCTGCAGAAAGCAGCACAGTTTAATGATGATCACAGCCTGTCTTTACTTTAAATGGACAATATCCTGAAGATGTCCTGTCATATTTGACACCAAGATGTTAACAGCAGATCATTTAAGCCCTGTAGGTTGTGAGATGGCACTGAGGTAGATATGACTTACTGTTCTAGGACAGACAACAGAAGCTCAGATTGAGATCTGGGCACCTTGGAGATCCACTGTCTGTAGATAACGATTACTGCAGATTATGAGCATCCCATAAGCCATATTGTTTCAGAGATGACCCAGTCATTTGACCATAATGATATGACCCACAGGTATTCACATGTGTCCATTTCTCCCACATCTGACACATCCACTATGAAAACCAAATGTTCTCTTACAGTCTACTTTACAGTCCTTCACACTGACTGTCCTTATATGATTATTAGTGTCATTCATTTAATCTGTGTGTGTTCATAATGTTTACAACACCTCCGATGGCTAATACTAACGTTATTCATTAAGTTTTAAATGAAACGATTTGGTCCTACCTTTCCTATGACGTCAACCAGTAACTGAAGAGCGAGGGGATCATGAACTAGAGAATCTGTGTAAAAGGATCCCAAGTATTTACGAGGATTTGTCTTATTGTCTGTAGCACACAGGTCCGGCCGCACATTGAAGCCATGCTCAATTCGTCCAACAGTGTAAGGAAAAGCACCTCCTTAGAGAGAAAGATTCAATATCGTCAATTAACTCAATTAGTAAGGCTGGTGATATGGATTAAACAGAGTGAGACTTCTGGTCTTCAAACAATGCAATTCCATTAGTTGGCATAATGAACAAATCCTGAACTTGCTCATCTCTAAGAAGCAAATCCACATTTTTGCATTGCAATGTATTGTGTTGTTTGTATCATGTCACAATGTACTGTTACACCGCTGTTTGTAACTTACCTCCATGAGCAAAGCACACCTTTAACTTTGGGAATCTTTCAAAAATCCCTCCAAAGATCATTGAGCAAATTGCCATAGTAGTTTCTGAAGGCATGCCTACAGGACAGAGACAGTCTGAGTTACAGCCATGAGACTTTCTTGTTTTAGGCATTCTAATCACTTATATTTCCTTTGTGTATCACAGTCCATCATTTATTAAAGTCCCCATAATCATAGAAAAACTAATTTTCCTTACTTTTTTAAACAACTGAATTTGACATAGTATATAAGCATTGTTACTGATCACTCCTCCATCTTTAAAATTGTGGAAAATAAGCTGCAATAACAAGTCATTTCAAATTGGGTTGTGATGTCATGGAAAACAAAACATTTACTTATATGTGTGTTTTTGACCTAATGGAGGTTAGTCCTGTCCTTATGTATACTGTAGTCTCAGCCTGGCTGCTTTTTGAGTGAGGTAGAATACAGGATGGCCAATCAGAACAGAGATCATTTACTTTATCAACCTTAAAGATACAGTAACAGTTTTTAGCAATGTTTAATTCTAAGGCATAAAGAGACTCTAGTAAATGGTTATGGACATATGAATTAGACTGATTTAGTGCATAAAACCACATAAATCCCATTATCAAGAAAATGTACTTGACACTAAAATTTTATACTCACCAACTAACCATGGCAGCCAGTACTTGGCCATTCTCCCATCTGTCTGCATGTCCCAGGGGTGAACAAATATCGCACAGTTTAGCTCCTCAGCAGCCTGTGGACAGCACATAACCACATCAGTTATCTAAAGGTTTGAATTTATCGTGTAATTTAATGCCATTTGTCACTCACCACAAGGTCTGTCAAAACAAAAATTGAATATTTGGGAAAATTCTTATTACTGCTCACTAGCCACTACTCTCATAACCTACATTACTCCAAATTCCTACACATTTTAAGTTTGACTATTTGTTAAGTTTGTCATTATTTTACTCCAAATTCCAACAGTAAAATGACACTCATGCTATGAGTACAAGGGAAAGTGTTTTAAAGAATACAGTGGTGTGATTTGATAATCTGATTTTTAATGGAACTGAAGTATGGGTGAGTTTAGGCCTTAACTAATCCCCAGAAGCTAATTGCAACAGCACAATGTAAAAGATGGGCTATAAATTGGGTTGTAAAATCCATCCTAAACCTTATTTAATGACACGTAAAGTTCCACATCATAAAAGTTATTTAATGATACATAATTTTGCTTGCACCACAAACTAAGTGTTTGTAGAGTAAAACACTGTCACACAGAATTATATTTTGATTCTCTGCAGCCTGTAACACAATCTGACAAAGAGAAAACTATGCTGTGAAATTGCTCCAGAGTTACCTGGTTTGTGGTTTTCCAGTCATTAATGCTACACTGAAACTATGGCTGGGTGCAACCATTTAAATTTTAATAGCTCGTAAACCTGAATTTAGTGAGAGCTGGTGCACCTGGCTGCTGGCTTTTTTTTTTAAGTGAAAGTAAAACAACTGCCCTGCCTTCAGTGGTTACAACCATCCCTGCACTGAAGTAAGAATGATAAAAAAAAATAAAGATAACAATTCTGACTAAAGACAACTACACTGGACATACAGATTTATTTTTCAGTTAATTTTAGTCAATTAAGATCATACAGATACAGGTATGTCCCGTTGAGTTATAATTACATATACACTTTCTAATCACATAGTTATATTACTGATATGTAACTCACAGTGTAGACAGGGTACAGTTCTGGAGAGTTGAGGTCCCAGGTGTTGATATGTGAGCCAATTTGAACTCCTGGGAAGCCCAGCTCCTTCACACAGCGTCTCATCTCCCTCACTGCCAGCTCTGGGGCTTGCATGGGCAGTGTTCCCAGACCAACAAAACGCTTCGGATACCTCCGGACAGTTGCCGCCAAATCATCGTTCAGAATACCACACAGGTCCAGTGTGTCCTCAGGTTTGGCCTTTTAGCAGAGGACAACATTTTGAAAGGGGAGAATGAGATGTACACCTTGTACATGTATAGTTAAAGAATGTATATTTAATGCATCTTCCTGCCTATCAATAATGAGGTTTGAACAACTCTGCTGTAGTCCTTAATCAGTGGTCAGTGTTGACATCAAGGTCACTACTAGACTACTCAGGTCATCAGAAACTGATCAGTGATGAATGGCATATATCAGAGGCATCAATCTTCAGTCCTGGAGGTTCAGATTCCTGCACAGTTTGGTGATCTTCCTGATCAAACACACCTGATTCACCTCAGCAGGTAAACCAAGTTTAACTGTAGAGTCAGAGCAGAGAAATCACCAAACTGTGCTTGACACCAGCCTTCTAAGACTGGAGTTTGATCACTGTGGATCTAAAAGGTAAATGACAGTCATAAAGTGGCTTTGAGGACAGCATGAGTCAAAATCTAAAATAAGAGCCTTAAAATAAAGGGCAGCTAAAGTGCTGAAAATGTCTAAAGTGAAGAAAATGTCTCTCTTACCCAATAGCTGAACATTACTGGTACTGTAGAAAGGGCTTGTACGGTTACACCTGAAAGATAGATGTTTACTGAATATTAAGCCTTAAAATTTAATTTAATAGGAATTTCTGTGTAGAAGGGGCTTTACCGTGCTTATCCATGTCCCGTATCCGAGCATCGGCATCCCAGCAGTTCTCCTGAATCACCCGGAAAACTTTCCCATCCTTCATCATTTTGGCTTCGCCCTGAAGTGCAAACATTCATAGTATCAGGTTTCCTCAGTGGCATCGTAGTCCAAAATATAGGCTTGATTTCTAAAAAGCAGGAGTGGTTTTGAAATATTTAAAATATTACTACAAAACATATGTATACCAGTAGATTAATTGCTAATGTACAAGTACAAGTAAATTGACATTTTGTTGTCTATCAAAGCCTGATTTGAGAGAAGCACTGTAGCATAGGGGTTAACCGGGGCTATTAATCCAAGCTGGGCAGGGCCTGAAGGAGAAGGAATAGGTATTATAAATGAGACATACAATATATATCAGAACAAGTCTGAGATGAGATATTGAAAGTATGAAATAAGGGTTCGGCAAACTTTTATATCTCGTGATTGCATGACTTTGTGACATTATCTACAATTACAGAATTAGTATCAGAGTATTGGAAGAACTGCAGCACAACAACAATTTAGGTCATTCTGATCTCCACCAATGAACAGGATGTGCTTAAGTGTGAGAACAGAACACACCAATCAACAACTCATATGAAATGTTAAATGTTCTAAATTATTAACCAAGTAAATACTGTTACATACTGTATATGATCATTTATTTTATGATTTTATATTTATGATTTTTTATGTCCTGAGATTTAAGCAAATGGGTACTTTATCAATAAAGTGTAAAGGAACTGTCAGACTGTACTTTCCACATAGAACCACCAGAGGGGAGGAGAGTGCACAAAACAGTGCACTGGCCTTTTAACTAGACAAAATGTGTGTGTGTGTGTGTGTGTGTGTGTGTGTTGATATTTGCTGAAAATGTAAAACCTCTAAACAGTGTGTATGTGGTCTTGCAGCAGAGATCCCCAAACTGAAAGTGAGGACATTTTTCTGTTCCTCACTGCAACAACTTTTCACTACAAGCATCTGATTATGAACAAAAAAGAGCAGAAAGAATGAATTAAGGTTACAGAGGTTAAGCTGGGCTTATTTAAGACTACATTACTGAGGTTAGGGTTAGGTTTAACATTAGACTGGTGAGAATAAGGTTAGGGTTAGATGTAGGTTTTGGTTCTGTAGTTAAGGTTAGAATTAGGATTGGGTTACTGAGGTTAAGGATAGAGATAAGATTAAGTTATTAAGGTTAAGAAAAGGTTTAGGTTTAGAATTAGGTTTCTGAGGTTAAGCTTATGTTTACATAGGTTTAAGATTATGTTACTGAGATCAAGATTAGGTTTAGGATTAGGTTGCTGAGGTCAAGGTTAGGTTTAGGATTAGATTACTGAGGTCAAGGTTAGGTTTAGGATTAGATTACTGAGGTCAAGGTTAGGTTTATAGTTAGAATGGGTAAGGTTATGGTTAATATGGATATGTTCAAGTTAGTTTAGAATTTGGTTACTGAGGTTAAGATTAGGGATTGCTGTAGTTAAGGTAGGTTTAGGCTTAAGGTTAAGTTTAGTATGGTTAAGGATAAAGTTAGGGCTAGGGTGATTCTAGTATGGATCAAGTTAGGTTAGGTTTAGGGTTGAGGTTAGGTTTAAATATTAGTGTAGGAATAGTCTGCAACAGTAAAACAAAAATCAGTGGTGATGCTCAAGACATATAGCAAAACACATTTGTGTGTGTTTGTGTTCAGCTGATGGTAAACCTTGGTTCTGATGCATCTATGTTTGGACAGATTTCTCTGTTCTTTTGGCAGACTCTGTGCAGCAGATGAGTCAATGCAACTCTTATTAAACTCAGAACCAGCAGAACGGATACCTGAGGATGCCAGGTTTTCTGACAGCTACACTTCATGATTTCAGAGGAACGACAGAAGCCTCATCATAAACCTCTGTTAACATTAACATGTCTACACCAAAGAAAGTTCAAAGGCTAGTCCTACTCTGTACCTTTCCTGTCACTTGGGTGGTTAAATTATATCCTCTCACTCTGTCCTGAGTCCAGGAAAAGTGAATGTAGTTTATCTTTAGAAGATAGTCCAAATCTTACTTGGGCTGGATGTAATTTGAGAGAAGTTTTATTGACAGCTCAGTTCTAAATGAAAGAAGCAACATCTCTCTCCAAACATGTCTGGGCAGTTTGACTAAGTCTAAGATAATTGGGAAAATGTAGATATCATCTGGGCCAACTCTAGTTTTGATAGCATTAACAACTTCTCCCATTAACTGGCCTAATATCCTGAGCAGTAGCCCAGCTGGCCTCTTTTCTTCCTGTGCTGCCCACTCACTCTTCGCAGGGGTCAGTGTGCTCTCAGGAAGCCGGACAAATCCCACATGGTCTGAGCCAACACAGACTCCATCCAAACACACACCAGCCATACGTTCTCCATCCTGATCAGAGCATTCTGCTGCAGTATGTTGCAGAGGAACCTGTATTTGGGAATGTGCTGAGAATGAAAACCTTTGTTTTATTTCACTTCTTGTGTTGTGATGTCAATGCTCAAACCATTCAGGTGTTTAAACTACATTTAGGCTACAAGAGACTGCAACACCATTTTGTAAATTACAGGAAAAGTGGAGCAGGCCCTTCAAATTGTGCTTCCTTAGTTTAAAAGGGGAGCTGTGAGGCAAATGCGCTTCATGGATTAAAAATACGTACATATATATTAACGGTGATACCTTACTGAATTTTCTGTACACATGTTGTGCATATTTGTGTTCTTTGTTGTCAGTTTGACCCCAGGTTTTAGATGTATAAAGTATCAACATTTTACAGAGGAGACTGTGTCTGAGACAGGATGATGTTGAGGAGGACCCTGATTATGAGGCATCCTCCTCTGATGAGAATGAGACCCTCAGTGTTGACCCTCCTTTTGTCTCTCGACCACTAGCAAACACCCAACCTTCCAAAAATGAAGTTATTATGGTCTGTCTCCCCACTTGAACAGCAGGGCAGCTAATGTAATTAATATGGGCCCAGATCCCACCAGATACTCCAGTCATGTTAAAGACATAAAATCACCATTTGAGCTCTTCATAACACCATCATTTGAAAACGATGTACAAGTACATGAATAAAAAGATCAACTGAAACCAAACTTAATACACGTTACAATTCTTGATTACACAAATTGTTTTTCATTTCAAGTGTTATAGATAAACATACAGGAGTTAGACAATGAAACTAAAACACCTGGTTTTAGACCACAATAATTTATTAGTATGGTGTAGGGCCTCCTTTCGCGGCCAATACAGTGTCAATTAGTTTTGGGAATGACATATACAAGTCCTGCACAGTGGTCAGAGGGATTTTAAGCCATTCTTTTTGCAGGATAGTGGACAGGTCACTACATGATGCTGGTGGAGGAAACTGTTTCCTGACTCGCTCCTCCAAAACACCCCAAAGAGGCTCAATAATATTTAGACACAAAGACTTGCTGTCTTGGTCATAGATGTGTCAGCAAGATGTGCACCAACAATTTGTCCTCTTTTGTACTCTGGTATGTCACCCATAATGTTGTGTGCATTGTAATATACTATATAACTGTGCTCTTACCTGCTAACTGAACCTTCACACTCTGCTCTTACTGGTGCAATGTGACATTAATGAAGATTGGCCACCAGACTGGTCCAGTTTAGCCATGAAACCTCCCACACTAAACTGACAGGTGTTTCAGTTTCAGTGTCTAACCCCTGTATGTAATTATACATAATATAAAGCCATTTAAACACCAAAAACATCTCTATTTCCAATTATAGGTCAACCAGTGAGATTTAATGGTGATCTACAAATTTCTCCGCAGTCATGTAACATATTTTGGATGTATAAGGAGAGCCGAGGGATGAAGGGAGGGGTTGCAAAGCTATTTAAGTAGCCAACAAACCAACATAAATTGTGACAAACTTTGGTAATAATTTTAATTTTCTAGAGGTTTAAATTGCTGGGGTCAAATTGACTCCAAAGATAAATGATGTTAGTAATTTTGAAGGTAATAGGAGAGTTAATAAAATCATTGCTGTACTTAATGTCATTGAAAGATAACATGAGAAATTTCAGATTTCAAATGAAGACATGAGATGGGCAATGTATATAAACTATATAAATTAAGCAGGAAAATAAAATAAGGTATGTAAAAATAAGATACATTGACTCACTTTACAGTGGTGGTGCAGCTGGACAAATCCCTCATATCCATATCTCTACAAAGTGCAGGAATAACAATAGTATTATTGTTAGAGACATTTCATATATAATCATAAGGGGCTATATAATTTCAAAAATGTCACTTTAACCTTAGTTATGCCTGGTTGTTTCACACATCTCGAACAGCTTAAATTATCATAGAGGTTATAGACATAAAAATATAGGTGTAAACACACCCAAGACATTTTAAAACAGATTCACTCAATCTACTTCAGGTCTGAGACACATTTTAACCATATTTCACAGCCAAATCCCCACTCTCAATACTACCAACCCCCATACAACCAAATCCCTGCCAATATAAGCAAAACCTCTCCAAATACAACCCAAACTTCATCCTCAATACTAACAAAACCTTGCCAAATACAACCAATCCCCCCCCAACATACACAGTACTATGTCAAAACTCCACCGAATACAATCCTTACACTGCTCAGTACAATCAAAATCCACACAACACAAACAAAATCTCACCCAAAACAACTAAAACACTGCCAAATACAACCAAAACTCAGTTCAGTACATCACAACATACAATCCATGACCATGAGGATTTTAATCATAGAGGATGTGCATGGTTTGTCCCTGTATGAAACAAAGTGTTTATTAGCCATTTGGATGAACACTGCAGAATTACAAACAACCTACACATACAAGTACAAGCAATAGCAAAACCACACTGGGACAAAGGCTTCCAAAGACCTTGGCTACAACGCTAATGGAAAATAAGAATATGAACCTTGATTTCAGGAAAACTAAGGACAACAGTGCTAAAAGTGGATGAGTACAAATTGTTTGAATGTGATAAAATGAAATTTATGAGCTTGGTAAAATTTTGGGATTTCAATCAGCCTACTGTTGAAAAGACCACACTTTTCACCTGATTTACATTTTATTCACCACATAGCAGTTGGATTCCAAAGTGACAAGCCAGAGACACTTTTGACTATGAAGTGTAAGTGCATTTGGTTAAAATTTTATCAGAATGCAATTTACAATGACAAATCAGGAAAAAGTTGGGACAGTATGAAAAATAAAATATGAAAATGCAGACTTTTATTTAATTGCTGTATGAACCCCAAAAGTTTATTTTTTTTTCTGGTCAACTTCATTTCATTTGTTAATATACATCCACTGCTGCATTTCAGGCCTGCAACACATAAAAAAAAAACAAAAAACAAAAACATTTACCACTTTCCTTATGACAACACAACATGTTGGCACTGAGGATACCAAGAAATGAAGTGTTTCAGATGCTATTGTGTTCCGTTATTTCTGCAAACCTCTTAAGGTGTGAATGGAGTTGTCTAATTTTTCATTTGAAAAATTCTGCATACATTCTCTATTGCTGACAGGTCAGGACTGCAGAAAGGCCAGTGCAGTACCTGCACACTCTTCTACTGCCATGCCTTTGTAATGTGTGCAGCATGTAGTTTTGTATTGTTGAAAAAATCTACAATCCCTGGAAAATATGTCATCATGAAACCATATGCTGCCCTAGAATATAAATGTAGTTTAAAAAAAATGTTAGTGACCCTTGCCCATGGCACTGACACAACCCAAAACCATGACAGACCCTGGATTTTGAACATGTTGCTGATAACAGTCTAGATAGCTTACTTACTGTCCTTGCCCTTTACTTACACACAAATTCTTAGATTCCTTGAATAATTTAATATTATGCACTTCAGTAGAAGTATTAAAATCCCTTCCAATTGTTCTTTGAGGAGCACCCATTATTTCCATTATATTCTCATGCATTTGTTGACAAATGCAAGGTCATCTGGCCATCTTTGCTCCTCAAAGTTTTTTTTGTGGACACTGCTGTTGTGCCAAGTCTTGATTACAATCACCTGTTGAGATCACCTGTTTGAAATCACATCACTATTATTTTCAGCTAATTACTAGCCCTAAATTGCCCCTGGGCATGAATGGATGAATGCACATTAAATTAAATAAAGTGAAATATCTTATACTGACACCAATGATATACATGTAAAATTAAATGTAAGAAACACTTTTTCTGAGTTGTCTTTGTACTAGTCTCAATAAACCACTAGGTGTAAACAGAGCCTTAGTCTCCTGTTTTAATGACCCAAGTGATTAAATCATTACCCTCACTCTGCTCTGTTGACACACGGAGAGAGAAGCAAGAGAGGCCAAGGTCCTCATTAATGTTTCACTAGAGAAGAGATTTTAAATGTGAATAAAAAGTGAATCTTATTAACCAAGAATGTTAGAGCTTGCAGGTTTGGTAGAAAGGCATTAAAGTACATCTTATATCACACATAATACTCATATTATGAGATACTCCACTTTTTTCCTCAAGCCTACCTCTTTCAGATTGGGCCATTCCTTAGGCAAGATATGATTATGGATATCAATCTTCATCTTGTTTGCAGATAAGTAGTCTTACAGAGCACAGTATTTTGCAGGTCTGAATATTTCACCACAAATGCTTCTTTCTTTGCACATTCACCTATGCCGAGCTTGTCATAGCTCAAAGTAAACACTCCCACCTCTTTTTTCCTACTCATTTGACCATTCAGAAGGGATCTGCAGGAGTCTAGTTATATTGACCAATCACAGAGGACAAAGAGAATTACACCTCCATACACTGTTTAAAGTGATCCAGTCAAAGGGTTTCTGTACAGTAACTACATGAAAAGAAACAAAATGTTGGTTTTTATAAACAAATCCTTTACATTAGCAGAAAATGTGTTTTTGTATTTGTCATATATTTACAATTTACTCCTGCAAAAATGTTTGTACTTTTAGTTTTTTTTGTCCCAAAAATGTTTTTCAGCAGTTTATGGACTTTATGTAGGGTTTATTTTGCAATGCTCTATCTAAAATATTAAAACAGGCAATTGACACTAATTAATTAATGAGCCCTAGCCCTATGCCTGTGGAGCAGTTGGGGATTAGGTACCTTGCTCAAGGGCACTTCAGTCATGACCTATAAAGTTAAGTTAAAAGTTAAAGTGCATAAAGTTTGCACTTTAGTTTCACTTTCTGTTTGCCAGTTCATCCCTGAAGCCAGGTCTAGAGCTGATGGATGATCATTCTAGGCTTTTCCAGAACATCCAGACTGCCAGCCCACCCTGGCTACTACAGGGTGTTAAGATTTAGTCGGGGACACCCCCAACAGGAAATTGTAAATCCACATCAGTGAAGGCATGTAAAAAGGTATTGAAATAAGCAAACAGACGCTGGTAGTTGTCTCAATCAACCATAAGACAAAACTAAAAATAGATAAACCAGTTAGGAGTTTATCTGATATTTCAAAATGCTGTAGGCTAATGACTGCACTTCAGCACTGACATTTCCATCAATAAACAACCACAGAGAGTGAGCTGGCTAGGACTCCAAATCAAGATACAGAAAAGAGTCATCATATTCAAACCAAACCAGTCACTGGAGCTGAACCTCTTCGTGCATGACTGTGAGCCAGGAGAAGTCAATATGCATAATAGTATAGACTGATTCAGTGTTAATGATTTTACACTGATTTTGAACTAAATCACCGAAACAATAAGAATATCAAAATATTTATCAGATTGTTTATAATACATATCACATGACAGTCAGGCTTGTAGAATATAAAATAATGAGTATCTGGGCAGAAATGACTACAAATAACTGTACAGAAATAACCACATCAATTAAGCAAACTAATAGTTAAAAATTTCATTAGTTGCAGGAAATGTGCAAAGATAGAAACAACAATATGTATAATTAATTACCAACTGAGTCTGGTTCAGAAACATATACAATAAAATGAGAAAAAATGTTATAAAGACTAAATATTAAACATTTCTAGAGTCTGTCATTAACATCAAATGTTCCTAAAACCACTGACTGGCTCTGCTGAGGTGATAAATGAAACCCATTCAAGCAACAGATTCAAGGACACCGATTGTCTCAATATCTGTTGCTTATGTGCATATCTTGTGTCAGCAGGTCTTTGATTGGTTACAGATTGGAGGATGCTGATTGGCTAAATTTCTGTTGCTATGTGTATATTGTGTCATATTGGCTGCTGCTTCTCTGACTGGGTGATATTTCTGTCTGACTGGGTAAGTGTCAAAGTGGTTGGTGTGGAGTGAGAGAGTAGATTTCAACAAATTAAGGTGAACTAAGGAGGTGGATGCACAAGTAGAGAAATTGAAAAAGATAAAATTTATTAGATAAACAAACTGAAAACTGATATAAACACTAGAACAAATAAAACATTAAAGAATGAGAGCATGGACAATAAACAAAACACAAACAACATGACGTACTTATAAAATGAACTGAGGAAGTGAGCACAAACAGGGTTGTTTTAAAAACAAGACTACATCAAACAAGGAACACCTGAGACAAATAATGACCAGCAATGAATGACATCACAACAGGAAGACCAAATAAGGGCATAGGGAGTGACAAAACAAAACCAAAATTCAGGAAGGTGCAAAACATAACATGACCACCAGATGGAGACAAAAACACAGAACTACATAACAGGAGGGGTAGGCATGACAGTGATATTTAAGAGAATAAACCAGGAAGCTAATTTCCCACAAATATATGTATACTGTATATACACAAATAATCAGTGCCCTTGAATAATCCATGCACCTTAACTTTAGAGGGGAAATTTTTGGCATGCGCAGCAGAGACTTGCGTGCTGGAGGGAGGCAGGATGGAGGCACACAAAGCATTTGTGCTTAGGGCACCCACATGCCTAGCACCAGTACAGTCCTGACTTTTAGTCACCATTTTTTAAATTGTGTGGATTATTTGGTTAAATATGGCATATCACATGTTACTGTGCATGTTTAGCACATAAATATGTAAAATACATAGGATTTGTTTATTTTTTAAATGTTCATTTTTAAAATGAAAATAAAAAACAATTTCCAGCATGGAAATTAAACTAATGCCCTCTGTTGGCCAGACACCACCACTGGTTTATCATGGAAAGGAATACACTTTGGATGTTTGTTTGTGGAATGCAATGCCATGCCATGCGGCTTCTATATGTGCCCAAAGTTTATCCTGGTAACTGTTGGTGTTCTCTGATACAGATGTCATTGAGCAACCATGTCACTTTAGTGCCCACATTGACCACATGTGGAGGAGCATTGTCCTGTTGCAATATGGCACCAGGAGACCACTGGAAATATGGTATAATCTCAGGCTCCAACACCTCTGTAATATATCTCTGCCTGGTCAAGCCTTAGATGGTTGCTGTGGTCACCAAGGCACTGAAAAGGTGTACCTAAGCAGATCTCCAAAGTGGCTGCCAAGGTGTACACATGGTCTTAGAACTGCAGTGGATCCTATAGTGTTGCTATGGTTCCAAAAGTGCTGCCTATTGGTTACTATGGTCTGCCAAGTTGGTGCTAAGAGATTGCTAGACACTTTTTATGGTCTCTAAGGTAGTTGCTAAGGCAAACCTAGGAGGTTGCTATGGTTGTGAAGGTTTTGCTAACCAGTAATTTTCACTGGGTACTATGGCATCCTAGGTGGTTGCTAGGCTGTTGCTAGGCAAATGCTGTGCTTTCCCAAAGTTTAGCTTGAGTGTTATTAATTCATTTTTATGTTTCTACAAACTTTTTTGCAGGTGGAAAAAGATTCTAAGCATTGTTTTATACTACACAATATGAATTAAACTGCAACCTGCTAAAAAAATCCAACTTAAAATCAGCTTTTGCTGTTAGGTGGTTTCAGATGGTCTAAGCTGGTCCTTGGAGGTCAGGGTGGCCAACCAAATGACACTCACCCTATGGTGGTAATCAAGCTGGTTAAGCCGGTTGACCAGCTTAGCTCTTTACCAGGACAGCAGGTGTTTTCATCTGAGTTTAATGGACTACCTGGTCTATTACCTTGACAAAGCTAGTGGACCAGTGTGGTCAGGCTGGCTGTGCTGGTCAGCCAGCTTGGCCATGTTGGCGAACAAGTTTGTTGCCTATGCTGGTTGACTAGATTGGTCAGGTTGTTTGCTAGTAGACCAGCTATACCATCAAACTTGTATGAAAATATACCTTATGCTGAAACTTTTTAAAGCATGACTTTAAAATGCACAATGAATCCTGTTTTGTGATGTAATTCAAGTGATTTATTGGACTTAAGTTATATTCTCCATGGAAAACAAAATTGTACACATTTTAATTTTTGTTTATGGCGGTTGTATTACCTAAATACATACTCTAAAAATATACAAGTACTTTTAATTTTTAGAGAATACACACTATACAATAAACAATCTACACAGTATACACACAGATAGTACAGTGACAATAATATAGTCAATGTGTTTATAATTACAATATATACAATACACAAGCAAACAACAGGTAATGTACACAGTAGCAGTGCATTTATTTACTGAATTAAACATTTACCAAATACATAATATAAAAAGCAACATAAACAATTTTGGCACATCTTGTAGGTTATATGCAGGTGTTACTGTTAGCTGGTGTGGTATTGTGTGGTTTGGTCTTTATGTGTGTGTGTGGTTTGGTCTGTATGTGTGTGGTGTGTGTGTGTGTGGTTTGGGTGTGTGTGGTGTGTGTGTGTTTGGGGGGGGGGGGGTGTTGCGGAGGGGGCGATAAAGGGGGAGGCTCCGTTGCTGATGCCGGTCGGGGCACACGCAGTGTTTCAGCAGCGCATCTCTCCGGCTGCATGGCGCCTCTCAGACGCTGAAGCTTCTCGTCAGGGCTTCACATAGAACACAAAACGCTTAAAAACATGACAGAGCTCGCGGCCTCTTCCCCGGTCCCCGAGCCCACCGTGGTGGACCCCTCGGCTGTGAGGAACGGGCGCTGCGCCGCCGTCCTGGAGCCCAGCCTGGCCAATGGAGGCAGCGATGCCTGCGCTATGGAGCAGGACCAGGAGATGAAGATCACAGACAGCGTGGAAGGACAAGGTAAAGACGGCCCGTGTTGCACCTGTCAGGGTTTAACTTTGAAGAAAATTCGTTGCCAAGTCATAACTTTGCCCGGAGAAGCTCGCCTTGAGACGAGTCCGTTCTTTTGAAACATCACCTTGCAGTACACAGTTCGAGTTGATTCACATATTCTAGTTCAATCGAATTATGTTAGAGTGTGTTTCGATTTCGTTCACAATTTAACTTCATAAAAGCACAGGACAAGACACAGCGCACTTGATTCGGTACGCTCGTTTTGATTAATTGAAAAGATGCGGTTCAGTGAGGTGAACGGACCTTCAGCTCGCGCGCGTGAGGTAAATAAACACTGAACGGAGCAGCAGTGAGGTGAACTAGCAGCAGTCGATCCTGTGGGACGTTTTACCATCTGCTGAGATTCAGACATCCCACGTTTGTCTGTGTTGCTCTTCTTCTGTACACTTAACGTCAAATTCAATAATAAAATCTGTTATTTAAGGAAAACTGAACGAGGGTGTCGTCAAATTTAACATAACGAATTAAGTTCAACTAACAGCATTAGCTTAAGTTAGCTCTGCAGCACTGATATTATACTGAGACAGAGCAGAGCGGGTGTGAATTCAGTCTTCACTGGCAGCTGTTACTGCAGGTGAAACAGACAAAAAAACAACGGAGGCATTTAAAAAATCTACTTCATTATTGTTGTGACGAATGTTAACATACTGACACCTTTAGTAGTGAGACTCACGTAGTTGCACGGATTTTACAGTCCCATGTAGGGTTGCCACCCGTCCAGTAAAATACATAATCGTTCCTTATTTGTGAAATAAAAATCGTGTTCCATATTGTACAGAGCACTAGGACCCAGCGGAAAACAGGTTGCTCAATCTGAAGCCTGTTTCCTTTTAGACCGCCAACAAGCTCACTGATTGGCTCAGCCTTTCTTGCTAATTGGCCGTCCTGCTGTCACTCCACCTAGTTTACTGCCAAATGTCAAGAGTACACTTTTTAAATAGAGCATGATTCACGCAGCACTCTCTAGTCGCGTTTCCATTGCAGTTTTGCTCAAAACTTTATCGATATTCTGTTTTGTCGAAAAAACAATTTGACAAAACAAGTTTCGCAATTGCGGTGTTTCCATTAAATGCGAAATACTATTATAAAATCACTTGTGAATATGTTTGTTCTCTCGATAAGTCATTACAAAAACATTTATTTTCAAAATAAACATAATAAATGGCTGATACCTGACGCTACAAGACTAGCATTTAGCCCTGATATATTTAAGTTAATTTACTTACCAATGCTGTTGACAACTGTGGTCATGGATATTATTATGGGTCTCTGGCCAAGTATCTCGTCCATGAGGGAGAAGTATTTGAAAGTATTTACTCTTCCACCGGCGCCGCTTTTGCCAAGCTTTCTCTTCTCCGCCAGGTATTTTTGTTTTAAGGTTTTCCATTTTGATCTTAGGATTTCCCAAGGCTTGTGGAACCCTGCTTCCTTCATGGCCGCTTCAAGTTCTTGAAAAAGGCTGGCATTTCTTTGCTATTTTGAGTAAAATATTTGTGATACCTCTGTTGTGAACTAAATGCAGAAAATATTCAATCTCCTCGTTAGTCCAAATATGATGTGTCATCTTCATCCTCTTACTTGCTGTTGTTGTCTTCTTCTTCGTCGTCTTTTTAGTCAATAGAAACGTCCGGTTGTTGATCACATGACTCTCTTGATGCGAAAAAAGTCATTTCGAATGTTTCATTTACACTTTTGCGATATAAACCAATTTTGATATGACTGAAAAACCACCTCATCTTAGCGCAAAAGACTTATCGAAAAACGTGAGTTTTTTCGAAATTGTCGTGTTTCCATTAAAAATGTTTTATTTGCAATTCTAATTTGCGATATTTCATGGTCAATGGAAACGTGACTACTGATTTTTTCTTCCATTTAGTGGAAATTTTTTTTCGGTTGCGCTTGGAATTCACCGCAAACAGCCAATCAGAAAGTAGTAACGGATCTATGTATATAATACGTATATATCATTGTAGGTGCAATTTTATGTAAATGAGGTCTATTGACCACACATTCCAAAAATAAGTGTAAAACTGTTGGTAATGAGTTGAAGTGAAGTTTGACACGAGTTTCAGTGAAGTGAAGAAATTTTATGTTACATGTTTTTAACAGTTTATTCATATTTAATAATGTATTAGTATTGTATTAATGATTAATATTAATATCAATGTCATTTTATTATTACTAATAACGATTGATAGTTATTAGTATATTATTAATAGTAACTATTTATACAAAAAATATATGTTCCAGACCACCTGTCACCTCACCTCTTAAATAAAAATTTCCTTTAAGACCCCCCACCCGGCCCTTGGGTGTTCCTTATTTCAAGATATGAAACGTGGCATCCCTAGTTGCATGCCACACGTGATGTTTCTCACGGTAACTAGTTCAATGTAAAATTTGTGATTTTAGGCAGATTAAGGTCACTTCACAAATCATTGTGATGCATGTTATGGTGAAGCAGCCAAACACAATGGTGGCAGAATGGAGCAGCTGTGGTCTTAACACATTTATCACATTCAACTCTTATTGCATTAAAAGCCATAACAAACATGAAATCATTGCCTTATAGACATTATTGATTAGATTTATTGTTCTTCGTTCGTTTAGGACCAAGATCCCAAAAGGAGACATGTGACACAGTACGCCTGGTCCAGATAAAATGTATTTGTTTGACAGCATCAAAACTGAGAAGACTCTTACTCCTGGAGATGTCTGTCTTTAGTAATCATGAGTGTTATTATGTGAGCAACACAAGACATTTTTGTGATATGTACTAAATCTCAACAGGAGACGTGTAAGGTTACCGAGGTCTTTCTTAAGCTAAAGTCTCATTTGTTTTTTCATCTGATCTCATTTATGTCTTGGATTTTTTATATATTATAGTTTTTTTATTTTGTTATGAGAATGGCCAGCTATGACTAACGATTTTGAGTTCATTTCACTTAAGTCCCTTCTACAATATATAGGTGTTATGAAATACATGTGAATTTTGCAATATTATGTTTTGTGGTCCTTTATCCATTTTCAGAAAAACAGTGTGGATTTTTAAGTAATAGTTGGCATGCAAAGATTAGTTACAGATGGTTCATTTTGTGCTGTATTTAAACCCCCAACCACTAGATGGCAGCGTTGTCATCTGTCTTCAGCCATTCACTCTTCAATTAGACTCATGTTTACTAAACCTAAAAAATCATTGTATATCACCTTGCTTGTCAACATATATTTAATTGTAACCCCTGCATTATGATTTGTACTGTAGTGTCACATTTTTGCCAGTACACAGTCCTACTATAAACAATGCTGCTTTTTATTGCTACACCATCTAAGAAAATGCTTTCTACTTTCACAGAGCTAATACCCACACTCTATTATAACAAAATGCTGCTGTGATTGTACTCTTACAGACATCTTGAGTGGACAGATCCTTAAAGGACATAATCTACAATTTAATGTGATGCCTTTTCAGGGACTATTTTATATAGCTTTAATTTTTATGACATCTCATTAATGCACGGATCAGTCTTCGTAATCAAGGGAAAGATGAGAACAGTGTCCAGTGGGGGTTCTATCAACAGCCCATCTACATAAAAGACTGCAGTACACTAAAATCTCTGCATAGCGTCTGAATGTTCCTCTGCATCTTGTAGATGCAGGCTTTTCTGGTATTTTTTTTTTACTCATTTATAATGTTTCTGTGGGTTTATGCACATGTTTCCAACCTCACTTAGAGGATATTTTTGTTACTGTACCTTTAAAACTGATTTATGTAAATAGTATGTCTTCTAATTAACTTCAATCTTAACTGTTTTTGAGCCTATATGATGCTGACTATACAAACTAATCTTGTTTACCATAATATAAAGTGCCACCTGCAATATTATTATGTAGGAAAGAAAATAAGGATGTGTAATAGTGGCTGATATACTGTTTGCTGATAAATGGAACAATTAAACTATTATTATCTGCCCCAAATTAAAACCAATAATTTTTTCCTCATATTTTAGCTGGTACAGTGTGAACCATTCAGTGTAGAACCTCCCTGTAACAGCCACTGATGGGCATGAATATTACAGTTTGTTACTTCCTTTATATTGAAATAGTTTGTTTAAATGATCCATATGATATTGATATTGATATCAATCTGACCAGAAAATTCCATATCAGTGCATCTCTACAGAAAGAACCCCCCCTCCCCCCCTGCCTCTTTTTAGCATTAGTTGAAATCTTTGACTGCAGATCAACCTCAGTGTACAATTTTTACCACATCATTGTTCCTCACAGTATGTTTCCGTATTACTCTGCCACGTGAGCTGACACAGCAGTTCTACTGCATGGCACTTGAAATCACGCCACACAATCAGTTTGTAGAGTTGAATAATGTATAAGCATTTTTAATTTGCAGGATTTGTGGTGGAAGAATCTGGCTGCCAGTGAAACTTTGTTGATTTCAAGAGGTAGAGAAGGAGTTGGACAATTGGCCTTTCCCCCTACTGATTTAATTTATTAAGGGACTGTTTATAGTCACTGCCAGCAGTGTATTTAATAGATGTTCGAAGAATAGTTTGATGCTGGATTCATTTTGTACTGTTAGGGCTATTGGAAACAAAACAGTGAAAATGATAAAACAACAAATTTCTTGAAAGGAAAGTTTTTCTGGTTCTCATCCATTCAAAACCTTATCAGGCGTGGGAAAATGTGGATGGAGTCATGTGGATGTGTTCAGCTTCCACATGGACTAATAAGTAAAAGAACTTGGGGTGGGGAGGGGGTTGGTGACCAGCAAATTTAGACTCTGTTAGAGTTTCTACGTTTATAATGTGAAAAGGATTGTTTTAGTGATGGGTGATATGATGGTATTCTTTATCTTCAGCCATTAGACTGTTCAACATAAACAAGTAGTGTGAGGTCACACCGCTAATGTTATCATTAGCAAATCAAGCTGTTTTCATAAAACTAGATTTAAAAATTTATATACATCTCCATATTTATGTCTTACAAAATATCTAAAAGAATTTAATCATGTGTCATGATATATATAATATTACCAGGTTCTTGCCAGTCAGTAGACAGTCCTATTACAAATCAGCTGCTTTTTATTGTTGCACTATCCAAGATAAAGTTTCCTTACTAATACCTCTCAAAGCTAATAATCACGTTGAATTATAATACAAATTTTATTATTGTAGTATTACTATAAGCAGTGGATCATTTTGTGTTGTGTTTAAACCCCAGACTACTAGATGGCAGTGTTGTAATCTTCAGCTATTACACTCTTCCAGTCCAATGTAAGCAATATATGCCTTGTTTACAGTTTTGCAATATATCACAATATATTTAATCTAAACCTCTGTATCACGCATATCATATTGCCAGGTTCTTGCCAATACACAGCCCTACTTATATCATGGCTACTTTTATGTCATCATGTGAGATGCCATAAACCTCTAACCCAATTATACATTCACAAGACAATATGTTCCTTTACTGCTGTGTTACAGTAAATGCTTTTTGGCTGCTGCAATGCATTTTGAAAGTAGCCCATAAAACTGCATCCTGTGAACTGTGAATTTTTAGACATAACTTCATTTTTGTCCAGTCTGGGGGTAAAAAACATGAACCTTGCAACCCTGGGTATTAGGTATGCACCAAAATTATTATTTTTTTCATAGGCCATATAATGGATACTGAACAGGGTTTTTCATGTATATAAATCATTATAAAATTAGTAATTAAGCTATTTCCCAAAATAAGTCTTGTAGTTAGTCAGGACTGAATGTCTGTATTTTAACAAGTTGGGTTGACATCATTAGGTTTAATAACATTTTATTCATGATCAAATGAATGATGTAAGCCCCATGGATGTTTTGTGTGTTTAATGTGAGTGCCATAGGCTACAGACACTTATTTTTGTAAATGTAAGACAGTCCCTCACATTGCAGCCACCAGAGCAAACACAAAGCTAAGCGGATGTATTCTGGCTTGATCATAACAAGTGCAGTTTAGTTAAGGTTGTGGTTGTAGTTTGAAACTATGCTGCTGAATCAGTTTTTTTTGTTAGCTGGTGAGGAAAAACACAATTCTGAATGTCCAAAAAGGTAACAGTGTCATTGAAAAACATAGTTGTTTTGATTAATCTGTATAAACTATTCAATCTTTTCACTTATTCATTGAACACTGAAAGTGTGTTTTTTAAATCATTTTGGTTGCTGAATATTTGGTGCATCCCTACTGGGCATGTGGTACTGCTTTGCCTCTTGTTGTTTTAATGGTTCTTTAATTTAAATGGTGTCCCAAAGAGGTATGCATATAAAATGTATTTATGAATCTACAACAGCAAACAAAAAAAGCCCAGAATATTTTGTATTATTTAATTGTATTAAATTATTTATATTATTCATATAACTTATATTATTTGTGTTACCAAGAGGAGCAAAGAGGGTAAACAGGCTGTTGTTTAGGCAACTTTAGCCTGGCCTTTTGCATGTCCATGGTGGGGCCAGTTTATGCTTAAATTGGTAGACTCACCAACCCCCCCACCCCATGCACATTAACATGTGACTGCTACATGCTTACATATAACTTTGGTACTCCAGCAGAGAAGGACATTAGGCTACAGCGCTGTACATACAGCATAACTCTGTAAACAAAGACAATACTATGCAGGGTTAGCAATTATAATGGGCAATGCTTGGTCAACAGGTTCTTATGGATTCAGAGGAGCACTGGTTACATTGTTCCAAGAATTCACCCCCACCACACCCCCACCCAACCTTATAGTCACCACGGTGAGACACACACAGTGAACTGTCTTGTACTCAAGGCATCATTGGAAACTGTCTGTTGCCTTACAAAAGTGCCATTTGTCATTCTCTACGTTGTGCAGTTAAATGCCACAGTTTGTCACAAGTCTCAGATTTAGGTTTTGCATTTCAAGAAAGTCTCGCATTTGTACTGGACTGACTTAACAGGATACATAAGAGACAGAGTGCTATCGAACGAACCTGGTGGTTTGCTGTAAGTCATTGTTTATTTTTTTAAAAATCAGTTTTATTTTACTGGACTGCTATATCTTATGTACAAAGGCCTAGATTGTTAATAAACTGGTCATTATAAGCAGCAATAGATACAGGGATTGGGGTGAGATTAAAAAGAAAATTCCTTCAAGTCATTCAAAATGTCTTATACTTAAGTTTTTAAGTTGTAAACAATGTCATTCAGAGGGGTTTGGTGTGAAATGTTCAATTGTATAGAAACTCACAGTGGTGCTGATAGGATCCAGATATTTGAATGCTTCTAACAGCAACCTTATTACATTAAATGGTTATGATTACACTGTACTACCCTGCTCTGTGCCTTGTGAGGGGGTAGGGGGTCTCACCGTGACTCTGATGAGAATTAAGTGGAAGATAATGGATGGATAGATGATTACTTTATTGAATGCCCAACAAATTGTTTTACAATATATTTTATATAATTTTTTAACCTAAACTTGACCTAAGCTTTTCTCATGTTTTACCATTATCAGCATTAAATATAAAAACTTAGAAGTTGTGTAAGTTAGTCGTTTTAGAGATTATATAAAATAGCTACAGTATATTTGACATCAGGCTTGTTTGACTTAACATAGTGATGCACAAACTGATCCCGGCTTGGCTCAGCATGGGGAAATCTGCTACCACATCATTCTCTGACTTGCATCAGTGCATCGAAATGACATTTGTCTTATAAACTTGTGAGCACAAGGCAGCTGAAGTTTGCAGAGCTGGCACTTCAATTGCTATTTTCTTGCCTGTGTGTACCAAGAGATGACACAATGACGATACTTAATCCTCACTGGCTCGAATCTCCATCAATGACCATGGAAACAGACATAAACTTAGCATCCTGCTCAGGTTCTCCCTAAACTGTAAATGATTACTTTCGACAGCATAGGCAAGGCATAGTTCATCTTGAACAAGCCTAATGTGATTCCTCCCAGATATGAACAAAGGGCTGGTTCAATGGTGGTAAATGTTATAACCGTTGCATATTGAATTCGGCTGTCAAAACAATGTTGGTCTGTGTTTGTCTGAATTTACGGAATGTTGGATAATGGTTGTCAAAAAATGCTTGACAGCAAATGTCAGGCCAGCTTAAGGCCAACCTCAGGCCAAAGAAGGCCCACTGTTGGCAGACAACAACCAGACATTAGCCACTGTAGGCCAAGTGGCTAAAATGTTTCTGGCCCATTCTGATTTGCTAGTTAACAAATGAGGTTGAGCCATCATTGGGCCAGTGTGTACTTGCTATTTGCCCAAATTGCAGGAGAAGATTGGCACAACATTGTAACATGTTGAATATCGCCATCAGAACAATGGAGGTTCATGTTTGGTTACATTTTCAAATGGTTGTAAGTAAAGGTCACCTGGCAAGATCAGGCCAGTGGCAAACATTGGTTGACATCCAATGTCAGGCCAACAAAGGCCTCTATTGAACACTGGTTTGTAGTCAATGTCAAGCTAATGTAGGTCCATCATCACACATTGGTTGGCAGCCAATATTAGTTGGTTCCTATAACCAGCACTGTAAGGAAATCATTAATCAGTAAGTTTCACTTGAAAACAAAAATCATGACATGATCAGTTTACATGTAAATACTTTTACTAGGGAATTATACAATTAAATAGAACAATCAAAATAAAGTATTGCCTGGTATCACATCTCTCTCTCTCTCTCTCTCTCTCTCTCTCTCTCTCTCTCTCTCTCTTTCTCTCTGTGTCTCTCTCTTTCTCTCTTCTTTGCCAAAGCTAACTTACAGCACCTGGCTCAGTGTGGAACTATTTTCCCTTTTATTACAAGCAAACAACAAATTAGAGCGCTATAAATCTAGTAAGAGACCACTTGATTCAGCTGATTTAACAGAATCATTAAGTTCCTGGTAATGCTTATCACTTTCTTTCCCTCTGGCTGTTTGCATCACAGTGTATATACTGAAAACTCAGCCTTGCTTTATTGGTTGTGGTAATGGATCAGTGAACTGTTAATAAACCCTTGTCATCTGCTCCTGTAGAGAAGATAAGGTGATTGTTATCTATGGTCTTTTAAGTACTTTTATTATTGTCTGTTCTGACAGGTCTTTTGGAGAGCAGCATGCGTCTGAAGCCCCATGAAGCTCAAAGCTACAGGAAGAAAGCCCTGTGGGTGTCCTGGATCTCCATTGTGGTCACACTCATCCTAGCAGTGGCAGCATTCAGTAAGTACTGGGGACGTTTTATATGCTTTCTGGTGTTGAGGGATGGCTAAATGTTTCTCTGACATATTTACAGTGTTTACAAACATGGTAAAAAACAAATGTTGTTATTTATAAGGTTGATTTAAGATTTTCAGCTATTTCAGATGTTGCTGACCAGCCAAAATATGTTTGGGGTCTCAGATTTACTCCTTTAGTTTTATATTGAAGTTACAAGGCTAATACAGCTAACAAGTAACTAGCATAGTTTTAGCATCATGCTCAAATCATTACACATGCATCAAAAGAGCCAAAAAATATAATTTAATAACGTTTTTCAAACTTTCATTTTTGTTATAATCAAGTGACATAGAATTGCCAGGTTACTGGCCTGGTTACTGGCCTGGTTACTGGTTGGGTCGGCAAAGTAACAAGTGTCATGTTTTGATTGCCTATGTACATCATTGAAAGAATGATGTACATAGGCAATATTAATTAAGCAATTAGTAATACTCGTTGCAACCCTGGAAAAAGTGTAAAAGAAGGTAAAAATAAAGATATAGAAAAAATGATAGCATGTCAGGCATGTAAGCCAATCAGACGACATGGTGAGCACCTCATTTGTTTACTCTATTATGTTTTCTTGTGTTTTAGACTGATGCACTGTTACAATGTAACTGTTTTATGTCGTTCTTGTCTACAAAATACCCTGAGGCTACAAAGGCATTTTTATGTACTTACCAATTTCTGGATGGTTTCATTATCAATTAAATGCTGTTTTGCTCAAATAAAGAGCAAATAATCTTATTATCCTGGAACTGTTTCTAAAAGAAAGCGCTGTGAATGTGAACTTATTAATTTAGGCTACAGTATGAAAGGGCTAATTAAAGTGATTAAAGTAATTTTCCAAGAACCTTTTGTTTGTAGAGTGCACTCTTATAATGTGTATTTATCAGAACCTGGTGATAGTCTAGTGGCTGAAGATCAGTTACAACACTACCATCAAGCGGTCAGACTAGGTGGTGTCAGGACAACAAACTGTTGCCATCTTGGTCAACACCTCACAGCTCCTGTGCACAACACTGATCTTTCTTACTTGCCATAAGGATGTATTATGAGTATATTCTATTCTCTATTTGTAACTTGTATTGTAACATGTTGTAAGTCATGTCTGTTCTTGTTTTTTATTTGGTTTCCATGAGCTTTTGTGTGGTTTTTATGTCTATCAATATGTGTGATCTTGCAATTTCCTTCAGGTTCAATGAAGTTTTATCCATCCATCCATCCATCCATCCATCCATCCATCCAAAATATAAAATCAGCACAAATCTTTGCATGCAAACTATATATTTTATCCCCACAACCAATACAGTGTCACAAAATATAATATTGTGATACTCAAGTGTATCAATGTGTTCTTACACCCCTAAGATTAGCATTGACTAGGAGATTATGTAAAAAAAAAAGGTCTATCTCTGTTTGGAAGTTTAGCAGAGCTGATGTCATTATAAAAGTCAAAGGATTGATTTATAAAGTCATTTATAAATGCTGTATAATTGATTGATTTATATCAGTTTGAGTCAAATAGACATTGATACATATATGTTAATTCAATTTTGTGATAGAAATAATATTTTTTTTCCTTTGTGTTAAAATATTGATTTTAATTTAATTTTAAAAATCAAAGTCTATATTACTGGCCAACCAATATATGTCAGTCCCTAATCTGTGAATCTAGCCTTATTTCTTTGAAATCTTGTCTTCTCTGAAATTTGCGCTTCCCACCCAAGTTCCTGAGAAGTAGGACAGTTGGGTTTCATTTGCGCCAAGTTTCAGAAAAAGGAGCATGTTTACTCAAAATCACATTTACATATTTGATGTGTTTTTTGCTTCATGTGATGCAATGTCCCACTGGAGTACATGCTGCATCTGTACCTGAGAGAAAAACATGGGAAACATTGAAAGAGAATGTAGTGTCAGGGCAAGAAAGAGAAAGAAAGACAGACTGGCTGCTTTAAAGGAAAGAATCAGGCAGAAATTGTCTCCTGGGAAACCGTGTTCATTCGGGACAAATGTCTTTATCACGTTAGAGTCAGACACGCACGTTTAGGACACGAGTACAGGGACTCTAAACAGAGAGTAAGAAGGAGAGATCAAATACATGGGTGGTTCTGCACTTCTGTTCCTCATTCCTCACTTCTAACCCTATTTGAAGAGCAACTCAGCCAATGTGTATTATTCCCTTGATAATAAACAAGTGAAGGCCCAGTTCTGACCCAGATTTACTACTTTCATCAGTCCAAATACTGCAGTGGAAAACAGAAGCCTAATTCAAAAAAGGTTGGGACGCTGTGTAAATTGTAAATAAATAAATAAGTAAAAACAGAATGCAATGATTTTCAAATCTCATAGACCCATATTTTATTCACAATAGAGCATAAAACACATATCAGATGTTGAACGTGAAATATTTTACCATTTCTTGAGAAATATTACTCAATTTAATAATATTAATTGTTTAATAATATAAGTAATTGAATAATGATAATATTACTTAATTTAGTAATATTTAAACAGTATCAACATTAAAACAAAAAAACAGCTTGACATCTGTTACTTTACATGCAATGAATATAAAATGTATGACAGTTTGCCGTTTTGCATTAAATTAACTTAAACAATAACAATAAACAAACTTTTGCACTAGTATTTAAACTACTTTTAGGTTAAAGTGATTTTTTTCATCTTTCAAATTTTTTCTCAGACCATGACTCAACAGTCCACAGGAAGCCTGACCACCTCGTGTAAAAACCTCACATTCTTCACTGCCTGTGTTCTTTCACCCACAACGACTCACTATGTGTCAGCTGCTATCATCATCACGTTGCACATTGTGTGCAATCAGAACTCGTGCAGCTGAGTGACATGAACATTGTAATAAATTCCTTGATCTTCACACCATGTGTATAGTTCATTTTCAGAGAACCATGACATGAAGATCAGTGAAACCTGAGCAGATCTGTGTGAAATATGCATTAGTCAAACATACCCTCAGGTTTTGAACTTGGCTGTGACATTGCCTGAATTACTTGACACCTTAGTGTGAGTATGCATAGTCTTACAACAGCTATAATACATTTTAACACATTAAAGCATTTGTGTCCATGTGCAGCATCAGTAGTGTCCAACAGTCCCCAGTCAGATAAACACTTATTTGTTTTCCAATTTTTTTGTTTTAAAATTGATTATCTCATTATCACAACATAAATGTTTCAAGGACATAACAGAATATTACATTTATATTTCAACAAAACAAAACATGACCAAGTTATCTAAAAGTATATAAGGTTAGCATAGTACAACCCCCAATCAAAAAAGTTGGGACAGTGTGGAAAATGCAAATAAAAAAAAAATGCAGCATTTCTATATTTTGATAATTCAGTGTTTCATGATGTACTATGTGATGTACTATTAAATATTTCTGAAAATATAGTCGAAAAGCAGATTCATGATGTTTTAGGCATGCCGTTAATAGGATGCTAATTAGTGAGATTTAAGTTTCAGTTACTTTTAGCTATAATAGCCTCTTAGTTCTGGTGTAAAACTTAAAAGCAAACTTCAAGCAGCAAAACTGTTTCGGCTGATCAACCACATTAAGGGTGGAAAGATGTTCAGTTCAATATTTTGCCAAAATATCACTTTAATGTCTTCAGTCAGACTAATGGCAGAGGACTTGTGACTTCTCATCCTTTCGTTGAGTGTGGAGATGATGAACACCAGGCTTTGTTTTCCTCTCGTACGTGCTTATATGCTATGCTTCGTCAGCCTTCAGGGGAAGTCATGTGATAAAGGCCATCACATGATGAGCTGATATTCTGATGTCATGCTGTCTCTAGTCTTGGTAAAAACATTCTCTATGGGCAGGCCATGTGGGCAGAGAATGAGGAAAAGAGAAACTTTTAGCACCTTTCCCTCTTTAGCTGAGCAGGATAAATAGGCTTCAGATAGAATAAAAGTTTAAATAAAAGTTTGATTTATACATTGTTAAAGACTGTCCTCAGTCTTTGTGGTGCCTAAGCTGTGTCAAGAAATTCATTGATTGTGTGATGTCACGAAATCTACCCATTCAGTGTATAGTGGGTAAGCCCCACCCATTTAGCTTGTAGTAGTTTAGCACCATTCATTCAGCCTATAGCTGCTTTACTCCTTTCATTCAACCTACAGTGGTTTAGTCCTGCCCATTTAGCCTGTAGCAATTTAGCTCATTCATCCATTCATATTGTAGATATTCATTCACACTGAACTTGATGGCCTTTCGAGTAAGGCACAGTACAGGACAGCTGTACATTTACATGAGCCATATATCATATTTGCATATATGTAGATATCAATTTACAATATATAACACACTTAATATGTGATGTTACATATGACTATTTAGAACAAAAACCAGATGTATGGTTCCCTTTTTAGGTGAATAAATTATGTGTGTGTGTGTGTGTGTGTGTGTGTGAGAGAGAGAGAGAGAGAGAGAGAGAGAGAGGTACTATGGAGGGTGCACACAAGGCCATAATATCCAGTGTGGGAGCCCTGATATCTTGTGCAGCAACATATTTCAGCAGTTCAGCAGCTACTAATATGTGTGGATTTCAGTTTCAACCTGAAACTGATGTGCAGATGTTATTTCACATTTTGCATTCACATGACCATGTGAGGTGAAACATTCAAGGAGGATGGTGCTCAAGAGTGATGACAAAGCTGAACTAATGCATTATTTTCCCATTATTTTGCTGAAATGTGATGATGTAGCATAGCTACTAGACTACCTGAGAAGGATCTTCCCCACAACTACTGACTCTGTCTTGGGCCAGTTGTGTGACTCTAGATCGGGAAGATATTCCCTCATGGCTGTGGAACTGTGTGTGCTGTTTTGTTGATTGTACTTTGCTGATTGCTATCAAGCATTGGAGAAAAACAGCTATATTATTTAAACAAAGGTTGCAATATTACACTCATAATGTGCATCTTTCTCTGCAAGCCATCTGGACAATATAATATATACACTTCTGCAACAACATATCAGAAAAATTTGGCTCAGTTTTGAAAATGCAAATAAAAACTGCATTGTTTACTTAGATGTTAATTTCCCTTAATTTCCCAGAAGGGATCAATAAAGTATATCTAATAATAAAGTATATTTAATCTAATGTTTATTACTTTGCAGATGACGTTTTATGTTTTGTCTGCTCAACTTTCAATTTGAGTTCAAATTTCAGTTGTTAATGTACATCAGTTCCTGCATTTCAGGCATGTAACACATTCCAAGAAAAGTTATGATGATGAAGCATTTCCGATTTTCCTTCTCACAACACCTCAAAAAAGTTTTGATTCAAAATCTTGTTGGGGACAGGTCAGGACTGCAGGAAGACCAGTACTCTCTTCAGCAGCTATGCCTTTGTAATGTGTGCAGCATGTGGTTTTGCATTGTCTTGTTGAAAAATGCATGAACCTTCTTCGAAAAGATATCTTTAAGACATTATATGCTTCTCTGCTTTAACACTTCCATCACAGATGTGTAAATTACCTTTGCCAAGGGCACTAACACAACCCCGTACCATGTTAGAGCCTGGCTTTTGGGCTTGTTTCAAATTACAGTGTGAATGGACCTTTTCATGTTTGGTCTAGAGCATATAGCATCCATTTCTTCCAAAAAAAGATCTGAAATATTGATTCATCTGACCACAGTATACATTTCCACTGAGTGATGGTCCATCCCAGATGCCTCCAAGCCCAGAGTCAATGCTGCTTCTGGACATGGTTAGCATTTTCGCACAGTAAAGTTAAGTGGCGTTTATGAATGTAACTGCATTTTGTAGTGTTTAACAAAGGTTTGCCAAAGTAATATCTTGCTCATATGATTGTGTCAGCTGTTGATGAATGGAGGTTCTTGATGCAGTGCCATCTGAGGGAGATCACATCTTAGGCTTTCACCCTTGCTCTTTACATACTGAACTTCCTCCATAATCTTTGAATATTTTAATAATATTATGAATTGTAGAGAGAGAAATATTAAAATCCCTTGAAATCTTCATTTGAGGAACATTATTTTTATACACTTCAATCATTTTCTCATGTATTAGTACACAAATTAGAGATCTTATTTCTTAAATTATCTTTGGTCCTCAAAGACTCATCCTTTCAATTGTACCAAATTATGATTACAATCATTACATTACATTGCATTTAGCGGATGCTTTTATCCAAAGCGACTTACAATAGTGGGAAAGTACAGATGCGAAAAATAGAGTTGTACTAGTATTTACTAGTACTAGTATACTAGAATTAACATTTGGATATCGAATGCTGAGTGCATATAAGTACTCATGGGGAGTATTTGGGATCACTAGAGCAGGTGCTCTTTGAAGAGCTCGGATTTTAGGAGTTTCTTGAACCCAGTGAGGGACATCTCTGCTCTAGTGGTGGTAGGCAGCTTGTTTCACCATCTGGATCACAATCACCTGTTGACATCACCTCTTT